>JAOBBB020004943.1:0-10365 GCA_025331005.2 Zoanthus gigantus | reverse complement strand
AAGTTTAAACTCAGATGTGTATTTCCTAACATGTGATTATTGGTTGGGGGGAGTGAGACTAAGTTTAAACTCAGATGTGTATTTCCTAACATGTGATTATTGGTTGGGGGGAGTGAGACTAAGTTTAAACTCAGATGCATATTTCCTAACATTCTTCACCATTGATCATTGTTGTGTCTAATCTCACCTCTCCTCTCTTCTCAAATCTTAGTACTGCATTCATAGCTGGATCCTCATCATTATTATTATTTTAATTATTGTTATTATTATTATTATTATTAATTATTTTCATCATTATTATTATCATTATTATCATTATTACTATTATTACTATTATTATTATCATCATCAAAATCCTTAACCTTTTAGTTAAAAAACCCCCCAAAAACATGAGCTAATCTAAACAAGGCTAGTCTACCTTATTTTACTGCTCATAAAATAATTCAAATGTATCATGATCACTATTGCAAAAATCTATAACATAAATCATGCTGCATAAAATACCCTGTCTATCTAACTTGAAGGCAAAGAGTCAAATTTCATGAAGTACAACACATCACAAGTGCCAATATCAAGTCAACCTTATGATTATTTAAGTATCATGCACTATGGACCCCGCTACTTCTCCAAGAATGGAGACGAGACCATTGTTGCGAAAAAAAATAATGTAAGTATTGAATCGCTGTTAATGCAATTTTGTCCAAAACAATAACAAAACATGTTTCTTTGACAAACTGCTTGTTGCCAACGGTGTATTTGAACCACTGCTGTTCCTCTTTATAGTTTTTATTTTCAAGTAATTAAAAATTCACTTTTAACTTTCCACATTTATCGGTGCATGTTATAATCACAGCAATTGTGACTGTATATTATATATGTTAGGACAGATTAAATTTATGTTTATGTTTAGTATTTGCTAAACTCCTGAATTTGTTGGTGATGTAAGCAATTTAATTCTAAAACCATATCAGAAGCTTACGGGTATGCTAAAACCATCTGTAAGAATGTAAATTTCTAACATAGCTGAAAGGATTAATTTTGGCAGCCTTAGACAACAATTAACAATTTTTGTTAATTGTTTTCTCTTTTATCTTAATTATTGCACAAAACGTTTTTATTGTTTATTACTGACTGAATTATTAATTTATTCGATAAATAAGTTATACACTGTATTCAAATTTTTTTTTAAAAGACTCCCGTTTCAGATTGTGTCATTCACTCCGACGATGAACTGCATCTCAAAATCTCAGTTTTTAAACATTTCTTTTCACAACGATGCATAACTCATAAATTCTTATAAAATAATTTGGATAGTACGTGCGTTTCACCAGGCTATGAAGGGACGGAAAACATGTTTTATTTCTTAAATCTAATAGTTGTTTCACCGACGCACCATCCCATTTCTCAATTATTAATTTGTTATTTTTATCGTTTTAACTCTCATCCTTTTTTTCATAACAGAAATAGTTATGAATCACCTTTCCTCTCTTTCTACTGTAATCTTTTGAATATATTCTCCATTATAACAGCTAGTAGCAAACTAGTACAAGCATAATTTTTGACAATACCAAAATTCACTTTGTCTTTACAGATGAATATTGGCCAAAGATATCAGCTCAGTTCTCAAGATGTCATTAACATGAACATACTGTACAAGTGTCAGGGTAATATATTAAATCATTTAAAAACAATCGAAAGCTATATAAAGTCAACTTCAATGTCAAGTTGTGTACCGCTCTTTTAAACATTAAATTAATATTTAAGATATAAACCAACCTCTCTGTACCTTCATAGCCTCGCGAAAACCGAGGTGAACGTTTGGGAGAATTCGAAAGCAGATCAGTGAAAACCTGAGACACAGTCGATATTTTTCACCCGCTCGAGAATTCTCGCAAACTTTGTCAAGGTTTTCACCAGACTATGAAGGCACTGATAACAGATTTTATTTCCTTTATAAAATGATTATTTTCCGACTTAAGAAAGAGAAAAACGATATATAAAGCGTGATTGTGTAATTCTTTTTCTTTCATGGAACTGTAAATTTCTTACAATTTGGAGACAGCCAATCATACCGCTCACGTCATTTTCGTGCTTTCAGTAGCGCTGTGAAAACACTTTTGTTGACCAATCAAAACGTACGAACTATCCAAATTATTATAAAATTTTCAATCAATTGTGGATCTGCAATTTGAATCAAATGCAAAGCTTTATTTAAATATTTTGCTTATAAAATGTATTAATCTTGTTTCACGGGAAAAAGTATAGTTATAAATACTGGGTTGCCTGTCGCAATCCAGTCTGAAAACGGGGCTGGATTTTTTTTCCTGTTTTCTCCTGTTAGAAAATTGCATTCTTGCGCAAGACTGCCTATATAAGGATTTACAATTACATCACCCTTTCTGTGATTTGCTCGGTATCGACATCGCCATTACAACTTGAAATGAAGAGAGTACGAGGCGACAAGCATCTGTGACTAGCAAAGGTAATCAAAACACTGATTGACTTGCAACTAGCTTTCGCAACCGGCCAAGCGATATTTTTCAGAAGCCACCAGAAGCTCAGCAAACATGTGGATTATACTCTAATAGATGACAAAGACAAATGCTGTTTCGTGTTTGTATTAAACCAGCACATAACTTGTTCATGGAACAAAGTGCTTTGCAGGATAAAAGTGAATTTCAAATTAAATGTGGTTGTTTTTTGTTTCATTTTTTTGTTATTTTCCTGTCTTATAATAACGCTTGAGTCGACAATTTTATGTTGTTTGTTCTAGAATATATACTGCACAGTCGTTCGAGGACTAAGTACTGCTACTGAAATCAATGCATTTACGAACGTAGAGTGTTTCTTTCTCCCTTGAAATTCAGGTAGTTTTTGGTTTGAAAGTAAATACATCGCTGCATTGATAATTTTAACTTTTTTCGCAATTCATCTGATGGACGCGGCAGGAAACTAGTCAAGCATACAGTTTGAATCCCATTTAGATGTCAATGATTGATAATTCAGTAAACTTTTAATTTGTACTCAGTACGAGAATTATGGACCGAAATAACTTAGCTAGAATCAGACAATTTATCTATTTTGGCGAAACTGATTAAGAAACTTTGTAACATCACATCGCTTGACCTTCAAAATCAACATGTCGAAAACTGAAATTCCAATTTCTCGCAGTCAAAAGGATTTAATTTAACAACCTATTAATCCCAAGTTATAAAGAAATTAAAGATGCGAAAAGCTTTAAATTTTCTCAGAAAGACACAGCGTCTGTCTTAGCTGATAAAAACATTTGAATTTTACGTTGATCCTATAACGGAGCCAGACGAAGTTTATTATTATAAATATGGCACTTGCTATATTTGTATTGAGGCAAAGTTCTTCAATTTTGCAAACTTATAACACTGAGTAAAATAAAATTGGGCTGGTAAGTTTCGACACGTGCTGTCAGCTTCTCTTTGTGTCGAAGAAATTCATTCTTTCTTCAGTCAGGAACACAGGGAACCCAGTATACGCTGTGTGACTTGTCTTGTTTATAAATGCAACAGGGCAAATTCTCAAAAAGCGAGAATTAAAAGTTATCAAAAATAAGTTGCACAAAATAGGAGGTTATAAGGAATTTACTCTTCAGCTGTAAAATAATAAGATCACATATGTAATGGATAATTGACAAAACTTTCTACCAACAGTTCCAACGAATGTTACAACAAAGAACAATCTCCTTTCAAGCAGAGATGCCCCAAAATTTATAGCAAAGGCAGATGATATTTTTCCCACCTCAGTTCCATCAAAAAAATCTACTAAAGAAACCACTTCTGCTCCAAATATTACAACTGCGGAAGTTCCTATTCCTACCACCGCTAAACCAAACGTCACTACTGAAGAAGATTTAGGTTCTACCATCGCTAGACCAAATTTCACTACTGTAGAAACTCTAGCTCCTACCACATCGAGACCACATGTCACTACTGAAGAAGAACCAGCTCCTACCACCGCTAGACCAAGCGTCACTACTGAAAAAACTTTAGTTCCAACCACAACTGCACCAAATGTAACTACTGAAGAAGCTCTTGTTCCAACCACAACTGCTCCAAATGTAACTACTGAAGAAGCTCTAGTTCTATCCACAACTGCTCCAAATGTAACTACTGAAGAAGCTCTAGTTCTATCCACAGCTACACCAAATGTAACTAGTGAAGAAGCTCCACTTCTATCCACAGTTGCACCAAATGTAACTACTGAAGAACCTCTCGTTCCAACCACAGCTGCACCAAACGTAACTACTGAAAAAGCTCTCATTCCAACCACAACTGTACCAAATGTCACTACTGAAGAAGCTCTCGTTCCAACCACAGCTGCACCAAATGTAACCACTGAAGAAGCTCTAATTCCATCCACAGCTGCACCAAATGTCACTACTGAAAAACCTCTCCTTCCAACCACAGCTGCACCAAATGTAACTACTGAAGCAGCTCCCCTTCCAACCTCAGCTGCACCAAATGTAACTACTGAAGAAGCTCTCCTTCCAACCACAGCTGCACCAAATGTAACTACTGAAGAACCTCTCGTTCCAATCACAGCTGCACCAAATGTAACTACTGAAGAAGCTTTCGTTCCAACCACAGCTGCACCAAATGTTACCACTGAAAAAGCTCTCGGTCCAACTACAGCTGTACCAAGTGTAACTTCTGAAGAACCTCTCGTTCCAATCACAGCTGCACCAAATGTAACTACTGAAGAACCTATCGTTCCAATCACAGCTGCACCAAATGTAACTACTGAAGAAGCTTTCGTTCCAACCACAGCTGCAGCAAATGTTACTACTGAAAAAGCTCTCGTTTCAACTACAGCTGCACCAAATGTAACTACTGAAGAACTTCTCGTTCCAACCACAGCTGCACCGAATATAACTACTAAAAAAGCTCTCGTTCCAACCAGAGGTACACCAAATTTAACTACTGAAGCAGCTCTCGTTCCAACCACAGCTGCATCAAATGTAACTACTAAAGGACATCTCTTTCCAACCACAGCTGCACCAAATGTTTCTACTGAAGAACCTCTCGTTCCAATCACAGCTGCACTTAATGTAACTACTGAAGAAACTCTCGTTCCAACCACAGCTGCACCAAATGTAACTACTGAAGAAACTCTCGTTCCAACCACAGCTGCACCAAATGTAACTACTGAAGAAGCTTTCGTTCCAACCACAACTGCTCCAAATGTAACTACTGAAGAAGCTCTATTTCTATCCACAGCTGCACCAAATGTAACTACTGAAGAAGCTATCGTTCTAACCACAGCTGCACTAAATGAAACTACTGAAGAAGCTCTCGTTCCAACCACAGCTGCACTAAATGTAACTACTGAAGAAGCTATCGTTCCAACCACAGCTGCACCAAATGTTACCACTGAAAAAGCTCTCGTTCCAACCACAGCTGCACCAAATGCAACTACTGAAAAAGCTCTCGTTCCAACCACAGCTACAGCAAATGTAACTACTGAGGAACTTCTCGTTCCAACCACAGCTGCACCAAATGTAACTACTGAAAAAGCTCTCGTTCCAACCACAGCTGCACCAAATATAACTACTGAAGAAGCTCTCCTTGCATCCACAGGCGCACCAATTGTAACTACTGAAAAACCCACCATTCTAAGTACGTCTTCTCCAGTTTTCACAACTGAGAAATCTTCAGTTCCAAGCACATCAGCACCATTTAAAACAACTGAAAAACCCACCATTCTAAGTACTTCTTCTCCAGTTATCACAACTGAAAAATCGTCAATTCCAGGTACTTCTTCTTCAGTTATCACAACTGAAAAACCTGCCGTTCCAAGTACATCTGCTCCAGTTATCACAACTAAAAAATTTTCAGTTCCAAGCACATCAGCACCAATTGTAACAACTGAAAAACTCGCCATTGTAAGTACTTCTTCTCCAGTTATCACAATTGAAAAATCTTCAGTTCCAAGTACGTCTGCTGCAGTTATCACAACCAAAAAATCTTCAACTCCAAGTACGTCAATTGCTGTTCTTACAACGTCAAAACCTCCCGTTTCAAGTACTTCGAAACCGGTTGCTACTACATTTGCCCCCATATTGAGTACACCTGCAGCGAAAGGTAATCCGATTTCAATTATTTTCATCTTGTTTCCTTATTGTACAAAAATTTTCGTTTTAATATTAGAACTTTATTTTTTTGGAATAGCTCTTGTTTTTAATATTCATTTTTTAAGCTTTCTTATTTTTCAGTATATAAATGAGGAATAAACCTTATTGCAAATTTATTTAAAATTCACTTCCTATATTTATTTTAGTTTTTATCGGTGTTTAACATTTTGATATTTCTTTAGTTCTGCAAATAATTGGGTTGATAATAAGAACTTGTATGCATGTTTGTTTGTTTTTAGAGTTATTATATATTTTAAAGTCAAATTTAAGTATATATTGTTTGTATTTATAGGTACATTCCGATGTAGTTTTGACAGTGGCTATTGTGGCTTTCGACAAAGGGTTACTGACCAGTTTGATTGGACTTTGAAAAGTGGGATGACACCTTCGTTTGGAACAGGCCCAAGTGGAGACCATACTAAAAATGGTCGAGGTAAAAATTGTATTTGATTTTTTATTACAAATTAGATACCTGTTTGCCTTCTCCAAAATGTGGAACATTGTGGCTAGTTCCAGATTTTTCCTTCAACGTGGAACACGTGTTCCCTCTTTACGAGGTCAGAAAAATAGAGCACTAGCTTCTGTTGGTACCTAATCTGCAATCAATCAGCGTCACATCTAGAATCACAACTCTCAACTGCCTAGCACTAACAATCTGGACCGAAGAACCAATTAGCTCTGGTAGAAACACACCTTCGATGCAATCCTTCTTTGATTCGAATTCAATAACTTGTATAGGCCCCCAAAATTCAAACGTTCATCGTTTTAACGGACTTGAAACATAATACAGGCAGATAACGAGGCATGAGATAACCTGCAGATTATGCTCGGCAGCTTTTGAGCGCATTATGGCGTTTGGAGCAACTTTTTTATTTTAACAATTTTGAGCAATGTTTGGCTTTCGGAACTTTGTATTGATATATCTAATAATGATTATATTTTGCAAGAAATCATCCATTTCCGTAAAAGATATTGATGCTTTGCAGGGAACGAGGTATTGAGAGGACATATGTTAAATATATAAGTTTCTCGATCTTGCCTCATCCCAAGCCTTCTTCGGTTCACTACCGTCACCTTGGCACCCATGCTTTCAAACCTCACTACATACCCGAGTCATAAACTTCAGAATACTAAAGTTTTGGTAGTAAATATTGTGATTTTTTGTAAAATATTCTTTATAAGCTTTTTGAGTTTGAAATTTACCAACTATTCATAATTTTGTGAGCAAAAGTAAATAAAATCTGAATAATTGTATTTTCCTTTACGGTTCTCACTGTAATATTAACCGGGTTGCTACAAGCAACCAGCTTCCAGCGGTCAAATTCCTTCTCTTAGTGTCGGTTTTCGCTCATGAATTAATGAAACAAAGTTGCCCCTGGGAGAGAGGTTGCGTTCGAACCCTACTCACGCTTTTTGCATGAAGGCTTGTTATCTAAATAGCTCTCATTTCCATTTTAATTTTAAAGGAAAATATGTTTACATAGAAGCATCCTTTCCGCGTCTAATTGGGGAAAAAGCAGAGCTTACAAAGATTCTAGAATTCCGTGGGTTAACTTGCATCACCTTTTACTATCATATGTACGGAACAACGATGGGAACACTGAACGTTTTTGTGGGCCACACTAAAGTTTTCCATGCGTCACGTAATAAGGGCAACAGATGGATTCTGGCGAAATTAAATGTCAAGAAAAATGGTCTTCTTCCGGTATGTGAATACAAAACCAAAGTATAAGCTCAACAATTAATTGAGTTTTAGGAACGTAATTGCGTACATTGCCGATCATGACCTAGTCTTAGCTGTAGAGTTATGAATAACCATAAAAAAGCAGTGAAAGAAACTTTAATGTTAAATGATTTATCGTTTGGTATTAGGTATTTAGCATTAAATATCTGTGAACGCCTCTTAAATACAACCTAAAATACTTGTGTTTACATAGTTAGTTATAATTAGGCGTTACCCCACTCAAGGATCTGTTTAATTTAAAGGGGAACTTAAGGGTATATATAAAATTATCTTATTTGTTTGAATTAGTGATTGCGTTTATGACTTCCTTAATCTTTTTTTCTCATTTTGTAATATCACTGAAATATCTTGCATCAAGTCAGCAGAAAAAATAAATTGAAGCTCCGTCGTCTTGGTTAGATATGAGCTTCGTTACCATGCTAAGTAGTCACTCTTGACATCAACGAATCAAGTCAGTTCATGGTTTAAAATATTATGGCTGGATTTTGTCCTGTTTATCTAAATCAGTACCGCAATTCGACATCAGTGAAAAGGGCTTCAACCTCGGAAATAAAAATATTTCCGTTCTAGCAACGTTTTGCTTTCTCAAGTCTCGAGCAGTAAAGTAATCTGGGATTATGGTTGGTTAACAGTTTTATTTCTTAAACAATTGAATTGTATTGCTTTTATTTAATTGTATTTATGTGCAGTTTTATGTTAGCTAGGTAAAGTAATCTGGATTTAAGGTTTAGATACAGTTTTATATCTTAAACAACAATATTATATGGTGTTGTGTTGCGTGAAGTTTATTTTGCGTATGTTATTGCACATTTTGTGCTATTTGAATCAACGTCTATTATTTTTTGCTACACAGCTTACATTTGAAGGCATCAGAGGTCCAGACTATAAAAGTGACCTGGCTATTGATGACATCAGCGTTTCCCCTTGCAATGTTCCCAGTAAGCCAACATGCTCCATCGTTGAACTATGCACGCTATCATCTTAACACTTGATTTCTTATCGTTATGGAAAATCCTTATACTTTTTCATAGTTTACTGCACTCTTATAACCAGCTTTAACAAACACGCTTTTTGTGAAAAGCTAAAATGTTGAATTCATCTTCAGTTATTGAAAATCACAAAATAGAACGAATTGTGATCATCGCTTTGTGTTTCGCTTTTCCTTCGACTTTACTTTAATAGTAAGTAACCTTTAATGTAGAGGTTAAACTCCGAAAATGTCAGATTTTAGGACAGTTTAAATGTGCTAAAATAGAGATGCTAAAGAGACAAGAACACCCTTTCTGGAAATTATCTCAAACCTGGCATTTCTTAATTAGCTCTTGTTTTTCTCTTGTTGTTTCAAGGTATCTTTAGGTGCGACTTCAACCAAGATCTGTGTGGCTTCTCACAGCTTAGAACTGATATGTTTGACTGGACTTTGAAAAGAGGAAAAACACCATCGCCTGGAACAGGACCTAAATATGATCACACAAGTGGAAAGGGTAAGCTTCCTATTATTAACCTTTGCAGAAGTAACAAAACTACTGGATCTAAGTATCAACAAAAATTGCAGAAAGCAATCTTTCAAGTTTTAGTTTTGTGTAAAAATGTATGCTCATTCGAATTCAACTTTATAGAGTTGTGGAATTTAAATAGGAGAAAAAACGTCTCAACTTGATTAAACATTGAAGTATTTGAAAACGTTGCATTATTAGATTGCTTAGGTGACGAGGCCCAGCATTTATAAATTATTAGTTTCTGGAGAAATATATTTTATTTTGTTCCGTTACTTTCCCACCCTCTTGGGATCGATCGAAAGTAATCTTTTAAATCATTGATATTTATAAAAAACGTTCTTAATGTAAGGGCAAGGTTGTCGAAGCAACAGTTCTAATGGAATAGCTAGGACTTAACTAGAAGCTCCTTTATGTGGAACAGCTATCCAACCACTGATTCCCGTTACGTTATCTTTCATTGTTATGTCTTCGCACAGGTAAATATATTTACATAGAGTCGTCACATCCCAGACAAGAAGGAGATACTGCCATGATATCAAAGAATATTCTTTTTACGGGTCTCACGTGTATAGACTTCTACTATCACATGTACGGAAGAACTATGGGAACTCTTAATGTATTTATTGGTGACAACAAAGTGTTCAGTATCTCAGGTAACCAAGGCAACAAATGGAAAAAGGCTCACGCAATTGTGTACAAAAGAAAAATCCTTCCGGTTAGTATTGTTTCAAGTACCCCTCGTTGCTTTGGTAATCGATGATTAAATTAGGGAAATGAATACTGTTCAATCCACCTCTTTCACTCCCCTCGTCATTCCATTTGTACTTTAGGTAGAACAAGAATCAGACCAGTAATAAGTAATGGAAGAGTGGTAATATAATTTCAGTTCCCTCCCTTCTCCGCCCCCCGCGGGCCCGCGCGGGCCCCCCCCGCGCCGCCCCCGCCGGCGGGGGGTCCCG
>JAOBBB020004858.1:0-16323 GCA_025331005.2 Zoanthus gigantus | reverse complement strand
AATTTTGTTAACCATTGAAACGATGTAAAATGGTATATTATATTATTATTATTATTATTATTATTATATAAAATTCAAAATGTGTTGCTTCCTAAAAATAGGTATGTTAAAGCTCACTTACCCTAATATAACTACCAAAAAATCTAACCAATTCCAAGCATTTCTTAAATAAGCATATTTGTGTAGTGCAAAACCCCGAGCCAAGATCTTGAGGAACATTTCCACAGTGTAGATGGCCGCAAACACATACCTGCATTATAGCATAGTAAGCACTGGTACAATAGAATCATGTTATACATCAATGCAACAACACTATTACTCCTATATAACTACTAATACTACTACGACTACTACTACTACTACTACTACTACTACGACTACTATTACTACTACTACGACTACTATTACTACCACTACTACTATTACTATTACTACTACTGCTAGAACTACTATTATTACTACTACTGCTACAACTACTATTATTACTACTACTACTACTACGACTACTACTACTACTACTACGACTACTACTACTACTACTACGACTACTATTACTACTACTACTACGACTACTATTACTACTACTACAACTACTACTATTACTACTACTGCTACAACTACTATTATTACTACTACTACTACTAATACTACTAATACTATTACTACTACTGCTACTAATACAACTACTATTATTACTTATTCTACTATTACTACTCCTCCTCCTCCTACTACTACTACTACTACTACTACTACTACTACTACTTCTACCATTACCATTACTACTACTAAAACTGCTACTACTACTTAGTTACTACTACTGTTATTACTACTACTACTATTACTACTATTACTACTCCTACTACTACTACTACTACTACAATTACTATTACTACTACTGCTACTACTACTACTACTGCTACTATTACTGCTACTACTACACTACTACTACCACTATTACTACTAGGAGAGCTAAGCTCTCCCATTATTCTAATTTGCGTTGAAAAGTTCGCTAATTCTTTTGATAAAAAAAAAAGTTTTGTTCACTTACTCTGCTTCCTCAGGTGAGTTACTCAAGGCCATGAATATACAGTTTGTTAAAATAGTTAGAAGAATTACAACTTCAAACCATATGCAAAGCGGTTAAGGAAAAATGTCAAACAAATAAATATAAATCGATTCTAACATTTAACAAGAATACCACCGATGACAAGGAAATAAACGAAGAAATATGAGAATGGAAGAGAAGTGAGATACATTGCACAAACATCAAAATGATTTTTGAAACCAGACGTTTTTTTTTCAAGCCTGCTCTAAGCGTGTTCAAATTGGATTTGGAAGGTACGCACAAACGTGCTTCAAAGATTGTACCCTGCAGCAGGGCACAAAACTCCAGCCCACAATCTAGTAGAGAAAAAATTTTGCATATTTTCGACCGTCCAGACAAACAACTTTTTCGAAAACTCTTGTTTTAGCGACTGAAACGCCCTTAACGTGTGGTAGGAACAATGTAAACCAGTAAATGGAGTTTTTAGTTATAAAGAAGAATGTACTGAAAACATAATTACATGTAGCTAAATCCCAAAGTATGTTTTAAGATATTTCATTTTTTTGAAACTAACAAGAAGACAGCAAAAAAATAACGATGTGGTCGATCTAGTTATTATACGAGCACGTGGATTCATTAAATTTTCTGATGTTGAAAACTTTTTTCTTGATTGCTGCAATTAATCCTGAAAGATCTTTTCAACATCTGAAGATTAAAAGTTGTATCCCCGGACGTCCATGGATAGTATGCTTAACTGACTTTTAGTGAATTACAAATGAGCACACATTTGCACCAACAAGAGGCTATATATTCTTAAATACGCCATTGTGAAAAGGATATTGATGCGTAACAATAAACATTGTAAATTTCCTAATTTTACTCCTTGGTCCAAATAGAAATAAGGATTTGGAGGCATGAAAGCGGTACACATATTGCTTGTTGAAGCGTTTTGCGACTATAAGAAATGTCTGAAAAAAAAAGACAGGAAAAATCAATTAGTACATAGACAAGCTTGTTAGTCTTCGTTCTTTCCTGACTGGACCAAAGGTATAACCTAAACAAAGATGTTCAAAGACGTAATAAAGAATTTCTAGCACGTAACAAAGACATCTTTTTCTGAGGTTATATTCAAAATTGTTTCTCAGCTCAGATTTTAACCAAGTATTATATAATAATAATGACTTTAATAACAATGAATTTATTTCGGTGTCAAATCTTCGAGCTGACAAAAGGCCAGGGGACACATCTTTTCCACTCTAAAGTGGACTGAAACCTTTCGCATGACATATAGAAACACATAAACATGTAAATGGCTGTGCTTGTGCGTGTAACACCCTGTTTTTCGAAAGGAAGACTGTTCACCTTTTGATCTTAGTGTTTATAAAATAATTGGATAGTACGTGCGTTTTGATTGAAGTAGTACGATACTGAAGTAGTACGATACTGAAGTAGTCCGATACTGAAGTAGTCACTACTAAAGTAGTCCAGCTCTGAAGTAGTAAATTCCAAAGTAGTCCGATACTGAGGTAGTCTGACAATGAAGCAGTCCAACATTGAAGTTGTCAATGATGAAGTAGACTGACACTGAAGTAGGCCGATACTCAAGTAGTCCAACACTGAGGTAGTCAATGCTGAAGTAGTCCAGCACTGAAGTAGTCCGATTCTCAGTAGTCCGATACTGAGGTAGTCTGACAATGAAGCAGTCCAACACTGAAGTTGTCAATATTGAAGTAGACTGACACTGAATTAGTCCGATACTCAAGTAGTCCAACATTGAATTAGTCCGATACTCAAGTAGTCCAGCAATGAATTAGTCACACTGATATAGTCAAACATTGAAGTATTCCAACACTGAAGTAGTCCGATACTCAGTAGTCCGATAATTAGGTAGTCTGAGAATGAAGTAATCCGATAATAAAGTAGTCACTAGCGAAGTAGTCCAACATTGAAGTAGTGCAACAATGATGTAGTCCAACACTGAAGTGTTCCAACAATGAAGTAGTCCAACATTGAAGTAGTCCAACACTGAAGTGTTCCAACAATGAAGTAGTCCAACACTGAAGTAGTCCAACACTGAAATAGTCCAACACTGAAGTAGTCCGATACTCAGTAGTCCGATAATTAGGTAGTTTGACAATGAAGTAATCCGGTAATAAAGTAGTCACTAGTGAAGTAGTCCAACACTGACGTACTCCAAATCCTCAGTAGTCCGATAATTAGTTAGTCTGATAATGAAGTAATCCGATAATGAAGTACTCACAACTGAAGTAGTCCAACACTGAAGCAGTCACTACTGAAGTACTAACTAATGAAGTAGTCCAACATTGACGTAGTCCGATCCTTAGTAGTCCGATAATTGGGTAGGCTGACAATGAAGTAATACGATGAAGTAGTCACTAGTGAAGTGGTCACTAGTGAAGTAGTCCATTACTGAAGTAGTCACTACTAATATAGTACAACATTGAAATAGTCGAACACTGAAGTAGTCCGATCCTCAGTAGTCTGATACTTTGGTAGTCTGACAATGAAGTAATCCGATAATGAAGTAGAATGATACTGAATTAGTCCGATTCTGAAGTCATCCGATACTGAAGTAGAATAATAATGAATTAGTCCGATACTTAGTTCGATACTGAAGTAGACCGACACTAAAGTAGAATGATACTGAAATAGTCCAATTCTGAAGTCATCCGATACTGTAAGTAGAATAATAATGAATTAGTCCGATACAGACTAATTCATTATTACTCATTATACGACTGATATTGAATTAGCCGAAACTGAAGAATTCCGAAACTCAAGAAGAATGATACTAAATTAGTCCAATACTGAAGTAAAATGATACTGAATTAGTCGGACACTGAAGTAGAATAACACTGTAGTTGTCAATAGTGAAATAGTCCAACTGAAGTAGACCCATACTGAAGTAGTTAGATACTGAAGTACATAGGCACTGAAATAAGCTGATACTGAATTAGTCCGATAATGAAGTAGAATAACACTGTATTAGTCAATACTGAAATAGTCCGACAATGAAGTAGTCCGATAATGAAGTAGTCCGACAATGAAGTAGTCCAACACTTAACTAAACCGACACTGACTGAGTAGTCCGACACTATCATCAAAATAGGAGGACGCCAGTTCCTGGCTTCCAACGAAAGCGGTGTGTGTTGATCTCTTTATGAGTCGAGTTGAAAATCTGTTTTTGTCATTAGAGTGTTCCAAATGTGTGCTGCTCCTAACAACGAAGTACAAGAAGTGGCAACAGTTCAGATGAATGACTAGCTATAGTAGCCCTAAGGATGACTTTGTAAATTCGGGAACAAACTTTGTTATTGATAAAAAAAAATTTCCAATTTTTTTACGTTTTTCATTTATGAATGAATCAAGATTAGATAGCGATATGAATGAAACCACAATCCATTTCATGCTTCCAACTTCTTAACAGTTTTGCAAAAGCCAGCAAGGTCAAAACACCACAAGATTCAAGTATTGATTTCTACTTTATAACTGGCTAAAATGAGACGAATAAAACGGCGTTCTCTATCCAATCACTGTTTAACTAATATTAAAATTTGACCGGCAGTGATAGAAAATTTCCTTGCTTACAATTTAGCGAAATACACACTTGCATAAAGCGTCCAGGCATTAGCAGCTAAAACCATATTTTCCCTAATGTTTTCAAGTTTATAGAAAAGTTGGGTATGTCGTTATAACAAAACATATAAGTTCTCATAGAAAAATAAAAACAATGAATTTAATTTTTTGCTCAAGAAACAGTTAGTTTATAGCAACCTGTATTATACAAGCGACTGAATAAAAACCACCGCAATCTTATGACTAGATCTCTTTCCTAGTGCTATTAGACTATTTTAATTTTAGCAAATTCAAAATTAGTTTTGTCAAAAGAAAAAAACAAGTTATGCATTTTAATATTTTTTATTGTTTTCTTTTACTGTCTCGCATTCAACAAAAGTTAATAATTTTGAAATTTTTATTATTTATATATAAACACAGGACAAAACAAACGCTTGTGTACAAGATAGCAGATATACAGAAATGTGAATAGCTTTACCTGCTGTTAGTCTATTTAACCAAAGCAGCATTTTTAAACCTACAAATTCTTTTTTCATAGATTTGAGAAAAAAAGAACCCTGCCGTCTTAGAAACGTGTCTCACTTGAGTTTATAATTTGAACTTCTAAACACAAAGATGATGTTGGGTTTTCAAAATGAGTCAAAATTCCCACATGCCGCGACTAAAAAGCCAAGCGGCATTTCAAAATCATATCTCGTCTTCCTGAATATATCTCGCACATTTCTATGTTTCTAATGAATTTAGCTGCCGATATTAAAGTCTAAGCTGAATGAATAGCAAGAAAAGCTAATTAATAAAAACTTTCTCGACAGTCGTCAAAAGAGGAGTCAAAATAATGATGCTTTTACAAGTTGTGAGAAAATCAGAAACGCCGGTTAAATTAAAAACTCATATATGACTCGAAATGGAAATATTGAATCTATCTTTCAAAATTAGGAAAATGTACGGCGTGAGTACACATACATCTGCTGGAAAAATGTTTTCTTTTCTTAAGCAGCGTGGAGTCTAAATATGTCTTGAGATCCATTCAGTCTGCTGTTATGATGCGCGCTGGGAATAGTGATATCCTATATTTTATCAATGGAAAAAACTTTTGTTTGTATTCTCCAGTAAACAGGCTGCAGAAAAACAGCAACAATGGTTTCTAGAAAGTGGGCCCCGCTTCATTGATAAGCGACGTTTATATCTCGACTTATTTAGCTAAGTTCTAAGTTTATTAACCGTTCTCTTACAAGTGCTAAAATATCTGATATATCAATACGAAAAAGTGAAAAGCGATGCATTAGTTTTCGTAGACGATGCAATGTTTTGAAATCCCTGCGGATAAACGTAACATATTTTAAAAGCGAGATTCACTACGTGTCCACAATGTCTATCGTAGAACGAAGTATGTTTTCCTTGTAAAATCAACCGCACTCACCAAATTGGGGTGGGACCAAGCATAAACAATTTTCAAGAAATTTTTCTCGTAGCATGAAACCTATGGAATTCCTCCCATTCGTTTGAGCTCGCTACGAGAACAAAGACTTAAAAGTAACGAGCAACCAGCTTAAAAATTGTGGAAATGAAATAAAATTAGCTTGTCCCCATTAAATTGGACTCAAATTAGAGTCATGGAAAAGAATTTACGGGTCCGCAGCCGGAGACCAATTCCGTCTTAATTGGGAAAATCAATCTTCGCTGAATACCGCAAGAAATTTTAGATCAAATAAATTTAACATCAATATCAGCAGTTTGTTTAGAGTTAATTTCTTTATACATTTTTGTTTCTTCATGGCATCTTTTTCAAGACGCAAAGCAAAAATACTGGTCAATTTTTTCTGTTAGATAAACATAAAATAACTGCCCTCTCTCCGAGGCAACGAAATTTAAATATTTTATCAACTTAACAAATGGAACATAGTGACAAAACAAAAGCATACAATGAATTATTAACAGTATGTAAATCAATTCTTTGAAGGGCAAAATTTACCCGATTAATATTTCATTTTCCTTGGCATCTAGACCTTTATGAAAACTTTAGCTTTTTCTATTCTTAGATTTTCAGCCAAAATTAAGAATCTGTATTAATTTTGTTAGTAATCAAGACAGTCACATCGTGTTTACTTTCATCAATTGAAAATCAATCACTTTAGCACTGGTACCAGTAATAAAATAGCCTTTGACAAGCACAATCAGGACAGTGAATTGCATAGCTTATGCGGCAAATCGAAGACTTCTAACTCGTACCTTTTAGCACTAAATAAATCACTTTGCTTTCACTATCGGCCAATTTCCAAAAAACGAAAATATTTGAACTAAGTGCAAAAACGAATGTGATTTGTTCAACAAACGCCTTCCAAATTCTAACTCGGAATCTCATCCCCAAAATCGTGTTTAATTCATACGAAAGCAGGTTTTTGGTTATTTTAACCTATCGAATGTTTATATGAATAAAGAACAAAATAAATATTTTCTTTATCTTCACACTTTTAAGAATGAAACATAATATATAAAAAGCACTGAGAAAAACTCCAGGAAATAAAAATAAAAACCAGCGGTTGAAAATGTTGAAATTATAAATTTTACAATGACTGTTTACCATTACGAACAACTAAAAAATTCGAGGAAGTTTAACAAAGGTTGTGGAGATAAATGAGATATAAAGAAATAAACGAGTAAAATAGTTATAATTTTCTGATACACCTTTACGGCTTCAGAAGTCAATCGGTTTTTTTTCAACGTTTTTTTCGCTTTATGATGTGGCTTTTGAACTTATTGAAATTCATGTGAAACTTTCATATATTCCGTTTCGATCGCTTATCGTTTGTCTATGTTAATAAATCGAGACTATGCGATTGTGTCTTCAAGACAGACCTGCTAATTTGATCAAGGTTCTTTACACAGAGGCAAAAATCCGAGCTTACAACAGCAGTTGGCATGAAATTGAACCAGTTCAGTGACAGAATTAAGCGAAATGAAGGATAAAAGTTGTTTTGTAGTTTCCTGTTGTCAGGCTAGCGTATTCTATTTACATTGTCGTGTTTCAATAAGCCAGGAAGAAAGCAAATCACATTTACGAAAGCTCTTAATTTTCAGAGCACGGAAGAAACGTTCGATTTGTGTACCTAATTTCAATAATAATAATAATCTACCTTACACGAAATTCTACAACATTAAGTTTATTTTGATAAAGCGTTTGTCATCATTTTGTTTCATATTGAAAACTATAAGGTCGAAGCAACCGCTATTTTACGTCTCGGCTTTCGTCCGAACAAATTCATCAGCAAATAATCATGTTTCGAGGATGTAAGAGGAATGAAGATTTCATTTTTAAAATTGAGTCGACCTATATAAAATAATGAAGCGAGTAGGCGACAAGGTAGGAGGGCGCTTAGAAAGTATTTTCGACTTGTCGATTTTATTTTTCTCAAGTGATTTTAATTCCGGAAATAATGGAAATTTAAGGTCTCAATGCATTCAAAAGGCTTTCCTCAAATGAATACTACCCTTACAGGACCTGCAGCTCGCAAATAGTTGCAAACGAATCCTTAAAATTAGTTTTTCTGGACTTTCACATCTCGAGTCCATGTTTTGATTTTCAACTCGAAGTTATGGAGACTTTCATGAAGTTGCTGATCGCACTGTTAACGACTTATGACGATGGTCTCTTTTAATAACAAGAGTGAAGTAGATTTTCTTTTTAAAATGCCACCGACAAACCAAAAGCTAGTGTGCATAATATTTAAATATTTACACATGCTTAAGATGGCCGTGAAAAGTCGCCCTGCCAACTCGAAAATATATATTTGGAACTGGTTTCTACGAAAAAAATTAAAAAAAAAAAAAAGAAGGAAAAATAAATTCGTCACAAAAACTGATTTTCCCGAAAATACGAGTTGGGCTTGACAGATGACGAGAGGCCTCTTGTGACAAAATACCAGCGCAAGACTGACAGGTTTAAGAACGTGCAGGTCAGTGAGTGTATGTGTGATATGCCATACCTTCCAACCAGCCTAACCTGGGACTAAATCACGGTATTTCGCCAAAATTATCTCGCTATTGCCCAGTTTGAAGGATTAAGAAAACCCAGCAAATTACTTACATCTACATCGGGTTTTTCCGAGTCATGATCCTTCAATGGTACATTTAGTAAATAATCCGGGACTGGCACATACGGTTCAATCTCAGTTTCTGCCGGTCCCTCCGCCGATACATGAAGTTGTGAACGCCTTAAATTTTCTTCTTTAAAGGCACGTTCTAGTTCACGTTGATGGTGTGCTCTGGCGGCAGCTTGTGCCGCAATCATGTTTGTTCTGTTGCTGTGAAGAAAACTCGCACTTCCTTACAGTTCACCTGCGCCGCAAAGGCACATAGCATTTGAAGCCCTATATATGAAGTTTGCCAAGGTTTAAAAAGTCGGCTCTTCTTCGTTATACAAGCAGAAACAAAACCACAAGCAAGGAACAATTATGACGGATGTATCCGAGCCATTTTTCACATAAACTGTAGTTGAGAAATCAGAGAAATACAGAAAAAACAAGAATTCGCCATGACGATAGCGCTGGTAAACATGGCTTCGTTATGTATAATACAACACCTGGTTCCCAGATTGCAAGAACCGCGGAGTATGATGGGATATTTGACCTCTACACGTCAGGAATAGGCCACTATCGATTGGTTGTTCCTACACGACGCCAGTTTATCACTACGAAGCTGTGCTGAATATATTAGGCCAGAAATACCTAATGTTTGTGGCTACACTCCGTTCAACGTCTAGCGTCAATGTTTGTGTTAAAATGAGATGTGTCAAACATTGCTTCGAAAACATTAACCGTATCCTAAAATGGAGAATTATATATAAAACACTTTTTTAGGAATCAATTTATTTGAAACCATTCAAAACGAAAAAAATGTATATCGATTACACACATAAGTGCATAAAACCAATCATTTTAGGTCTCCAAAGTTTCTGTTTTTGCGAAGCTATTGACAATTTCAATAAACAATGCTATCGAATCGTTTATTGAAAAGATCACCAGGCTGTCGCTCGTTGTGATATCACGTGATTACAAACTCTTGTTCTTATTGGGGTCTCTGTATACACAACACGACTTTAATGTTATACCCAAACACAGGCTATGGACTTTAAAAGGCAGTGCGGTTGTACAGGTATACGGCCAAAAAACCAGTTGGAGTGCCATGCCGAACAACAACATGCGGAAAAGCGAATTACCTCTCCGTGCTTGGACAGCACTCGTACTGCAGCTTCATTCAGCAATTTTATAGCACCTCGATTCAGTTACTCTATCTTCAATCATCACACTGTATGTTCAGAATATTTCTTAATATAACAGAAACAATTTTGACTTCAGGTTATTACAGCGATGAACGAAACCACAAATATTTTTAGAACTACTCGAACCGGAAAAAAAAAAGCGAACAGAACGAAACGACGCCGGAACCAAACAAGACACTTTCGATCTTATTTCATCCAAGAAGAAACTGACTCGGGTAGACCAAATTAATTATCCACGCAGGTGTTGTGAAAACTATAGCACAGGCAAAACTGTTTAGTTTGACATGTTGTGATGCAAAACAAAATAACGAATTTACGCTTCTCTTTATTCTACGTAAAAATCGAAAAATTGATAGTTAAAGAGAATATTTTTATTAGCCCCGTGATCTAAAATAAAACATTAAAGATTGGACATTTAGTAATTCACATGGCGAATTTCGTCTCTAAGATAATTAGGGTTCGACACGGAATATTTTATATGTGAGCTAATTTACAAAAAACGATTTTTCAAACAATTTCCTTTTCAAAATGTGCCTTTCTTTTATCACTACATGATAAGTTTAAAGACGTAATATATTCATTGTCATTTTAGCTGATACGAGCCTCCTAAGGACATCTATCTCCTCTATATTCAGTTTTTAACAGTCCGAAAAATAGTTTCTTTTCTATTTAAGCCTGGCAATGACAGTTTTATTTTCCAACTTGAAAATTATTTTCATCTCATTAGGCAGCAACAAACGAATTTCTTATTTTTTTTTTCAAAAGCCGTTAACTATAATCGCTGGGTAGTTTTCCGTTAATTTTTTGATCAATATTCGTGAGGCTGGAACTGAACTGGTCACCCTTTATCCCTACCTCTGCCTTTTCCGAGCCTTCTGTCTCGACTCTCCGCTTTTCTTTCCCCTTTCGGGATAAAAAGGTGATGGACTCGTTTTGCATTGCCTAACGATGACTTCATTCCTATCAACTTCGAAAAGGCATATTTTCCGCCATTAGAAGAGATGTTTTAATACTTAATGTCTTCAATCGATCACAAAGTCGGGGTCTTCATTCAACGCCGCACATTTATGTGCATTGAGCCAATAGCACGTTGAGTACACAGTTAACAAAATAAATTTAACTTTCAATTAGAGGGAGACTAATCATCTAACAAGCAGAATGAAATCGAAAACACTCAGTTGTAAATTCTACAACAGCTCCAGTATATTTCTAACTTCAGTCTCTCTTTATCTTTTAACAAGAGTTTTGGCGAGAAAGTTTCGACTCACTATCTCGTTTGGAATTATAAAGTATTGAGTTTTAAGTGCAAGTCGCTTTGAAATGCTTATTAAGTGAAATTTAATGCCTTACAAATGACTGACCATCTGCAAGTTAAACCAAGTAATGGATTTGAAACTTCCATTATCGAGCCAGCCGAGATAATTATAAGCAGGAAAAGATCCGTTCAGAAAAATAATAATCTAATTTAGACAAACGAGAAAAAAAGAATTGAAAATAATTTGCAAGTGTAAAAAGAAAACACATTGCAGAGACTATAAAAATACAGCCAACTAAGATTTCCTCATTCTGTAAAACGTTCTGGCATAAACAGGTCGGGTAATGAAGCTAATGGAGTGAATTACGTATTCGCAAAAACCGTACAGTCAGCATTGCATCCGTCCAGCACGTGGAAATACAAGTTAGAGTGATGCTAAAGCATATATTTCGTGTTTCTAACTGTTGACAGACTTGATAAACAACGCAGAATTTTGAACAAGTTTTTTTGACCACTGAAAGGCGTGGCGACGTTTGGACAACGAAATTAACTGGGTTTTTGAGACTAAGAAAGGTAAAGGATCTAGATGAAGGACAGCCACTTGGAAACTGGATGGCAGCAAAGAAATAGTTCACGAATCCGGCCATTATTTGAAATCTACAAAAAGTTAGCTTAGCTATTTAAAGATTGCCCCAATGAGGTATGAAATCGAGCAGAAAATAGTTGTTAAACAAAATGCATGCGCAATATTTTCATCTTCTGAGAAAAATTGAAAAATAAACTGATTATTTAATCTGTTAAAAACTATGCACAAACAGCGCAATTGAAGCCAAGTTTAGCTTCAACAAAGTGGAAATTTAATGTTACTTCTTGCTGAAAAGTTTCCGGAATAGTGCCGATAAAGAAACGAATGTTTGCGACTCCTCAAAGCAAAACTATATGACTGACTCAAAAAAGTCGAAAACATTTTTTATCGGAAGGTATCGAATCGCAGCCTGTAAGTGTAACTTTCATTTTAAAAAACGCTTTAGTAAATTTGTTTAACATGCGAACTGTCAAAGTTATTCATTTTCAAAAGCTGAACAATTAAAAATTCCTGGTGTCATACAAAAGATATAAAGCAGTAAATTGAGAATTATTTAATAGACTTATGACTATTCTCATTTTAGCCAATAGTAAGCGCCTTTTTTTTTCGATTATGTAAACTGTTTTACTTCGAGTGTCTAGATAAATCATTAAAAACTGATAAAACAAATACTTTTATAAGTGCATTCATTGTGGATTTTATCCGCTCATGAGCTAAATTTTATGGAAAAAATATACATTTTGTGTACGTATATTAACTGGGCACATGCATGCAAGAGATCAAGAAAGGCAAAATTTATACTAGAGACTTCTAACACGTCAATGTTGTCTCGGACGACGTTGACGTTAGTTTAAAAGCAAGAAATAATTAAGGAGGACGATTCTCACGTCTTAGCCGTCTTTTGTCAAGGGCGTCCAAACGATGTTCTTAACAGACGACCTTCCCTTTCCGACGACTAAGCCGTCAAGAATAAAAAGGAGACGACCAAATGAGGAGCGTGAAAGTTAAATGAAAACGAGTACCGCACGGAAACAACAACAAATCTAACACAGGTCTCGGTCTCTTTTCTCGTCAACACTTCACGGCCAGTTAGTTTTTGGAATTTAGGATGTCGCTCCATGATCACGAATTTACCCTAGACGCCCTTACTGACGCTTGTTGAGGTCGTCTTCACATCTTTGACGTCCTCTACCACTGCAGCGAACAACTTACTTTAGCAGAGAAAACGTATAACACAAAAAGAAACCAGAAAACTATATTTTTGTGCCTTTCTGTAAAAATTATACAAATTTTTCTTCGTTAATTAATTAGCAGCTGTGTTAACTTTCACTTTGCATCGAAGTAGCAATGCACGCTTCACTATAGAATCAAGTCACATAATTCAAGAACTCTACTTTCCTTTATCAAGCACCAAGAATTAGCAAAAAAAAATAAGTTTCTACTTTATGATACGAAACTTAGAATTCAGTGTTAACTACAAAAGGTTAGTTTCAAGCTATCCGGAATAGGAAAAAGATTCATATAATTTACAAAATGAAAGAAAAACCGCATAATTTGATTACAAAATAAATCAATAACTTAAAATTTGAGTTATTTTAAAGGCTCATGGTCAACTGCCGATAGGTTTACACAAGGCAATGACATGTATACTGGAAAATATCACTGAACAAAACTACATTTTGAAATGGGCTCAACGAATAAAACTGGTCAATAATACTCGCATGCATTGCATGTAACTCATCGAAACTGTTTGCAATAATTCATATACTTCCTGTCTTATAAATTATCAATAAGCGGAAACAAATAAGTGATGAAGAAAAATGTATTTATCTTTAAAATTTTCCAAGAAGTACTTTTGAATTAGTTTCTGATGAAACGGTAATTTTCCTTGGCTGTTCCTTAAAGAGAGGATGTTTTGAGGCATGCAATGGCCAATGTAATTAACACACTGACATACTCAAAATAACATTCTCGGGAATTTTTTTTATTCATAGTAATAACACAGAGTTCCTCCCATTATCGAACATATAAAATAACTGGCTTGAAAAACGATGTAATAACTGCCTTTTTTTTGAAAAAACTTGTACCGAAAACGTTTTCTCTATTCCCGATTCATTATATTTACACAAGCTTCATCTAAATCTTTTTACAACAAAGGTTTACTACTTAAGATTCATCTAAATCCATATTAAAAAGCCCACAAGTGTCGTCTTGTTTGGCTACAGATTTCGACTTGGCCTTGACAAATGTTAGCTATCATCACTTAGGCGACTACGGTCTTTTTCGTACACGGCGGACTTTTTTACTCTTTCGATTTATACAGATACAAACATGAAGACACCTGCGGGTTATGATTTAAAAACAAAACAGCACGTACGACTTGTAGAAAGAGTTCAAAAGCCATAAAGCACTTTTTATAAATTATAATTTGGTATTCAATTACAGATTTGCAAGAAAAGCATAATGTCATGCAATTATTATTGTGTTCACAAAAGATTAATTAATTTCTACTTCATAACAGTTACACTTTGATTCAATGAAAAACGAACTCTTTCTTGCCGGTTTAGTTTTAATTGAGGGCTCGATTGTAAAACAATGTCGCCTTTTATCTTTTTCTTGGGTTTATGGTTAGATTTTGGGAGTAACTTTTCGGCTAAACCAACACACAGTAGTTTTGCTACTATCACATGCTAGGTAAAATAAAATAGATAAACGTATCGGTTTGTAATAAAATGAAAAATCAGAATCCATTGAATACGAGTTAAAACGGACCATTTATAGAAAAATAATCGTTGTTAAAGGCATATAAAACTTTTTGCAATGGAAAAAAGTAATAACAAAATGAAAAATAAATCAGAGATAGTAAGGATTTAGAATACATTAATAAAAAGAAATGTTTTAAGACAGCAATTTGCGATAGTGAAATTACGTGGTTTTTCTCGTTCGTTTATAATTCATCAATCACGTGATAGAGCAAAGTCTACTGTTGCGGTAGGACGGATCACTCGAATTTTATAAATCAGTTTGAAAACCGAAGGAAAAGCAAATGCATTTTGCTACGCATCGCTTTTGATCAAAACAATAATTAGAAGTGAATAAAATATGTCCACACAATGAGGAGAGCTCGCTAAAATGTAAAAATAATTGTAATCACACCGAACTTTTTGCAAGTCAATAACGTGGTGGCAGAAAAAAAATCGACGCGTAGGCTATACCTAAAAATTTGAAATTTTCAAAATACGAATTTCAGCTTTTTGTGTTTTGCACTGATATGATCGTAAAAAATCAATTTTCAAATGTCGGTTGAAAGGCTAATGTCAAACGCGATAAGAAGGATATTGTTTGGGTTTGAAATAATTCACACAAAATCGGGAGAGAACTCGAAAACAAGACCTAACGAAATTACGATGTTGTCAGTCTCGATTGTTAAAAATTTCCTCTAACTTAAGTTTTGCATAATGGTCAGCTTGTTCACCTTAGACAGTAACACTCGGTAGTTTGGCGGAATTTCAAAACGTAAAAACTTCAAACACGGTTGAACGAGTGAGCAGTTCCCTTCATTTGACAATTCCTTTCTTTAAAGCTGATTTTTAGTCGGTCAAATAATTGAGATAATCAGTCGTTACAAAAATGTATTTACCGGCAAAAGAAGAAAAACCCCGTTGAATTTCATTTTCTAACAACAAATAATGACAACTGAAGCTTAGTCTTCTTCTCCTTCCAGCTGCGTTCAAAAATAGCTTCTAATTTTAGTTTATGTTTATTTAAAAATAGATGATAAATTGTCTTAGTCACTCAAAACCCAGCCACCTGCCGTATTAGTCCGCGCCCTGAAGAAAGCTTTGACGCTAAGATTAAATTAATGAAATCATCTTTAAAAATGAAGAACTTCGCGTTGCAAAAAAAGAATTTTCTCGTGCTTTTCAAGCTAAGATACTTACTAACATAACAAACGCAATGTTGTTTAAACATATATATTTTCAAGGGTAACCGTGCGACTGGCTTATAACTCGGCACTACTTCGCTTTACTTCATAGTATACAGAATCGTTGTGTTCTGTGGACTACGTCATGCATTTACAGCTAAAACCGATTTTAAAGTCATTTAACTCTCGCGTGCCTTTGTAATGTCCAACGATGATCTAATGTTCCTTTTGCCGATTGGAAACGATCACAAACTTAAGTGCGTTATCAAGCAAGGCCATGACGTTAGCAAGAGCATTTGCAAAAAAAATTGTGTCAGCGCGTTTTGAATCAAAATGCTGGGGCGTGATCCAGAATGAACGTAAATTCGCTTAAGAAATGAAAAAATTATTTCAACAAATTTACCACTGTATATAATTGAAAAATAGATCTTTCTCATTAAATGCAAAATTGTTTTTATTTCCCAAAATGTAATATAAGATTAGGTCCTTCACATCAACAGCTAAATCAGTCATATTTGGCTTCAAAAATAATGAGACAAAAATTAGTTTATTAGATTTAAGAATAAAAATGTAAATTCTACACCGTAAAAAAGAGAGAATACTTACTGACGTTTCGGACGTTAGTCCTTCGTCGGAG
>JAOBBB020004787.1:0-16323 GCA_025331005.2 Zoanthus gigantus | reverse complement strand
AAACAATTTATAACTAGTTATTACAACACCTTTTACGCAGTAAGACCAACGAGTTGGTCGCTGCCCTTTCTCTCTACCGGTAAAATTTCCACCTGATAATATCCCGTAAACAATTTATAACTAGTTATTACAACACCTTTTACGCAGTAAGACCAACGAGTTGGTCGCTGCCCTTTCTCTCTACTGGTAAAATTTCCACCTGATAATATCCTGTAAACAATTTATAACTAGTTATTACAACACCTTTTACGCAGTAAGACCAACGAGTTGGTCGCTGCCCTTTCCCTCTACTGGTAAAATTTTTATCTGATAATATCCCGTATACAACTAGTGTCCAGTTAACAAACTCTCGTTATAACACGACTTACGGGGTAAGACCAACAGCTAACAAAACTTTAGCTTTCATGCTGTAAAGCGGATCGCTTTTGCTGATTCCCAAATGAATATTCACTTTGTCGTTAGCATTATCGGGATATACAAATCCATTATGGACCAAAAGGTTGGTGTTTGACCGCTGACCATAAAAGATATATACTTGCTCGCCAGCTCGGAAATCCGACATTGCCAGGCTTTTGCAGCAGTGGTTCCCTTCGTCATAACCGGTAGTGATCTGAGAACGAGCGAGGTAAGAAACGTATGTTAGTATATAAACACAAAATGAAAGGCGATTCTTCAATAATGGTAAGGACAGTGACAATAATAATGATAATGAAAACGATATTGATAGTAACAATGATAACAAAAATAATATTGATAATAATATTAATAATAAAGATGGTGAAAATGATTTAAGAAATAAAGCATGTTCTCCGTAACTTCATAGCGTGGTGAAAACTGAGGCGAACGTTTGAGAGAATTCGAGAGCAGATCAGTGAAAATCCAAGACACACTCAAGGGTTTTTACTTTCTCGAGAGTTCCCACAAACTTTGCCGAGGTTTTTACCAATTAATTATTTTCAGACTTAACAAAGAGAAAGACAATATACGAAGCGCGTATAGTTTTATTTCTTTCATGAAATTGTAAATTCTCACTACTTGGGGGCAGCCAATCATATCTCTCACATCATTTTCGTGCTTCATAGCGCTATGAAAAAAAAACTTATTGACCAATCAAATCGAACGTACTATCAAAGTTATTTTATAAAACTAGTGAGAATAAATACTTTTCTTTTTTGGCCATCTCAGCTTCATTAAAAACATAACACAAACGGTGGTTACAAACATCATGGAATAACGCATGTTGTTGATTTTCAAATATATTTCAAACTTAACGTTTCGTATGTTACAACATACATCTTCAGAAGTGACGGTTAGACTAAATTACAACAAATTTAAAACAGGACATTTAAAAATGAATGTAAATATTGGCAGTGAAAATCTCTCTCTTTATTAATTTGTTACTTATTCATTATTTACTAGTTATTAGTAGTAAGACAGTTGCAAACAAATAACATCAAGTATTTCGTTTTGGAAGTCAAGCTTTAATTAGCAACACAGATATCGCGCTTTCCATGTCCTGCATGCTCTACCAGATCTGGTAGTACACAAGATGTCCCCGGTTTGAAGATCCTCGTTGCAAACATAAGTTTCATCATTACTGTCCTCATTATCTCTGACTTCGTCATTGCCTTCATTTTCATAGTCTTCGTCGCTGTCAAGGACATCTGTTTCACTTCTGTACCTTCAGTGTCTGTTATTTCTTCCAGATCACTGGCATTGCCAATTTCCTCAAGCACTGCATCATTTTCACATTCTACATCCAATAATTCTTCATCCTCAACATCATATTCATCGTTCCTTATCAGTATCTATTGTAACTAATGACCTCGCGATATTGGCAGCAATAATATCCACTTTGTCTCTTTTCAGAGTACCCTTTGAGCATCTAATACAATGTCTGTCAAGGTATACAGTGAGAAATGAGGCTTTCAACTTTTTGAGTTACTCTTCCCTATATACATTGATGGTCAATTGAAGTCTTCGCACGTCTTGTTCTTTTCTTCTCTTTGAACCCTTTTCCTTAATTTTTCCCGTATTTTTTTTCTTGAACTGTAGATTCTCAAGGTGGCCAATGTAATTCCTTACAAGATGTTCTTCTAAGATGAATTCTTTGCTAAAAATTGTTGAATGGCACTCGGGTCACTAAGTAAACCTTAAAGAGAAAATGATTAATAGTTGCTATTAAGATAGATTTCTGTATGTATTGTGATATTATTATTTTGAGTTGCATGATGGAACTTAAGACAAAGCTAGCTACCATTACATCAAAGTTCACTGACCCCGGTACAAAAGCTGCGAACCACTAAGATTAATTTTGGAGCCTTGAAGAGAAAATCGCAGTCAAAGAAAACAAATCAAACATTGAGCAGAAAAAAGAAAGGCACTTGGCACCTTTCAGAGAACAACAGAAGTTCTGCAAAGAATCGCCCCAGGTTTAGAAGAGGTCGCTGTTTGTAAAAGAGTTCACATACATGAAGAACTTGTTTTGAAAAAAAAAGAGAGAAAAGAGATGGTTGGAATTGCTGATACTAAAAAATTGCATATCTTTACTAAGACTAAGCAGTGACGCAAAGGACTATCTCGCAAGCTTACTGGGCAAGGAGAGAGGTGACGCTAGCTCCAACAACATCGATGATGATGATGATGGTGATGATGATGATAATGATGATGATGATGATGATGATGACGAAGAAGATAAAGGTGATGATGATGATGATGATGATGGTGATGATGATGGTGATGGTGATGGTGATGATGATGGTGATGGTGATGATGATGGTGATGATGATGGTGATGATGATGATGGTGATGATGATGATGATGATGATGACGAAGAAAATAAAGGAGATGATGATGATGATGATGGTGATGATGATGGTGACGGTGATGATGATGGTGATGATGATGATGATGAAGAAGATAAAGGTGATGATGAAGTGTCCAGACCAGGTATGGAGTCTTCGTCATTGGTCCATACTGAGAAAATTCACAGTGTATAGATATCTAAACAGACATGCATAACTAAAATGCTGCCATACATGGATCATCTGTTCATCTAAATTTCTTGTCTTTGCCTTTAAATTCTTTGTTTTGTTCTGTTATGATTTTGTTTTCTTCGTTTTCATTCGCAATAACTGAACACTACATTAGTTGTAATACTGATAAACATTAACAAAAAAAAGAGAACAGGCGGATTTACTATATATCCATAATTAGTATTAACCCAGCAGGTGAATAGCACTTTTCACGCGATTGGTTCATCAGACATCGAATATTCTGTGCTACTCACCTCGGTCACTCACCCGTGAAAAAATGGCTTCCGATTTTGCTTCAGTTTAAGAAAAAGAAACTCTTACAATAAACGAGGAAGAAACCCCTTTAAACACAAAGAAAGCAACAAACTTTAGTGTATCAGTGTTTGATTGTAAGTTTTTATTCTTTTTGTTCTTTTCTTTTAGTTTAGTGCTCGCACGTGAGATGGATTGCAGAAGACTGGTTGTGAAACTTGTTTTTTCCAGATATTTCAACTTTTGAAATAAATTATTTTAAAAAGTGCTATTCACCTGCTAGTTTAATACTAAAACAATTATCTCCCTCAGTGTCGGTGCCTAGCGATAGATATTTATCTCGCCACTTTGTGGCTCGGTAAAGGCCACCCGACCAGTCACCTCCACTTCGGTTGGATAATTGTTAACTATGTGGCAGGCGACAAAGAATGCATTTGAATTTTGAATATAATTTTAAACAATTTTTTAAAAGTATACAATTTTCATATTTTGCAATTCGACATCTTTCAGATCTGCTCTCCGTTACTTTTTAAATACATGTTCCATAATTTCTCTTTTTAATTTATTAAACAAACAAACATATTTGATGAAGTTTGTGACGTTATGTATTTGAGAAAAGTGATTTGTGAAATGATTTGTTAGACTTTTATTTATGCACCACTGAATATCAAAACAAAATTTTATTTTGTTTTATTTTATTCTATTTTGTTTAAAATTGTGTACAAAAAACTATTATCCTGGCTATTTTTTTCTGGATCGCAGTAATGGCTTCGGTGGGCCTTATTTGAATTTTTGTTTTCAAAAAATTATGACAATGTTTTCATAGAATTAGTCCGAAGGCAAAACGCTTCGCAATAGCTGCCAACAGTGCTACACTTGTCTGTCTCTTGTTGACTATGGCTGCGCTCAAACTCAAAGACAAGATCTGGTAGTGTCGCTACTGATGTCTGCCTCTCATGTTTCATTTTTAAATTTGTACAAACTGCAAGTTTTTAAGACTGAAGTATTTTAAAATAAAACATATAATAATATAGACTTTTAGGTGACTTAATAAAGAAAAATCAGGAATGGAATAAAAGATCTAAGATTATATTAAAAAGAATGAAATAAAAATTTCGATCTGAAGTCAGTTGGCCATGGCGATGTAAAGCCTAAAGGTCAACCTGGTGACAAGAGAACTTATATTTACTGTTATGTCATACTAAAAAGATTATTTCTTTTTCATCAGAAAATAGTTAAGACACCATCAATTCTTTCATTTCTGACTGCAGCCTTCCTCAAACTGCCAGTAACCTATTAACAGAGGTTCATCATTTTTTAGATTCTTCAATTCGAAAGGGATTTTGTCAGTGCTTTGGCAAATGAGATTACGTTTACGAAATAACTTAATTTCAAAGATCCAGGTGGTGAAGATGGACGTTAGAAAAATATTGTCATAAACTTCATCGCTTTAATATTTCACTCTTTAATAAAAGATAAATCCAGATCAGCCTTTTTCAGTGTTTGATTTTGGCTCCATTTAATATCAAAATTACCAAAGTATTTGTTGGTTTCTTGATATCCCATAAACTGGACACTGGTCTGCGAGATACGCGGCTGATTTTGTGACTTATCTGATAGCGTAAGCATAAAATAAAAAAATTAAATTAAATCATATATTAAATTGAATAAAATTAATTCAATTAAATATTGAAAATAAAATTCATTAAAATAAAAAATTAAATATTGAAAATAAAATTAATTCAATGAAATATTGAATCAAGATGGGGGCTACTTGCCAATTAGCCCTGAGGAGGGAGGCTTGGCAAAAATTTTCAGCTATCAAAATATTTTCCCCTTCCCTCCCCAACTTGTTAATATGCCTTCTGCATATCTTAATTTAAATCTAAATATCTTAAAGGGCACCGTAAACTAGCCACCACTGATTATCTTTGTAAATGTCTAAATTATTGTCTTGGATATTGTCTTGTCACTTCACACCGAATCGGCCTAAATCTTGTACAAATGATTAAGAACAAAGTTCAGCTCAATACTCTTATACGGAACAGCGTGGAGCTGCATGAAGAAATTATTTTGTAATATGCTTGAACCGGCTCGAGTAGATAGGGCAACTATGTAGCCTCTTTTTTCAAATAATTGATTTTATAATTAATTTTAAGTTGATTAACGAATCAACAGTATTTTTTAGAAATTGAAGACACATTGTATTTCAAGCTAAGTCGCGCCCATTTTTTTTTTTTTACCAACAATAAAATCGCCTGACAACCAGAATTTGTTCAAAACCATTTTTAAAATAACAGGACGTGTTTCTGACAGTTTGACAACTTGTCATTCTCAGGTTTCGTCGTTAAACACTTCCTATTTAACATCTTTCGAGAAATCTACTTTCGCTGGTATTTACTCCTGGTATATATCATTTCTAAAATCTGCTATTGAATGTAATGACGAACTCTTTCCCACTGGTGTAATTGAATGATGATGGAATATTTAAAGCGCTTTGTTTCTCAAATTTCAGTTGTTGATCATTGCGGTTCCGCGTGACCGAAAGTGGTGACTTAAGGCAACCCAAGCAGGAAGTGACATAAGCAGTCAAAATTGAAATACCTAGCTACAGGAAGTAAAACATCAAACCGTTCTCGCTGGTTCGAGGGAGCAGTTATTCATCTTCCTTTGTTCAATAAACACAGGTAAGAATTTTTAGTCATGTAAGTTAATGGTTTTAAACTGAAAGGAATTACAAAGTATCAATATTAGCGAATAATTTATGAGGAATAATATAGAAAGCGACGATCCATTGTGAATAAGCTTTGAAACAGCTTTGAATATCCTTTGCTTCACCCGTCTAAGCAGTCAAATTCGGTGCTGAAACATTTAAGTTTTGGAATCAAGCGCAGCTTTTGGGGCTAGAAACAACTCATGTTGAAAAAATTTTCGCTTTGTTCAGAATACCATTGTTTTTTTCTATATCCAGTCATGTCGACTGCACGTTTAATTTATAAGGCGATGGTTAATTTTGTTTTGAAATGGTCGACAGCTAAATCATTCCACCACGAACCAAGATTCCTTTCTTTGAAATCCTTGCCATATTGATAGGTGAGAGCTACTTTAAAATGTGTATGTAGAATCCACTTTCTTTGTTCTTGCAGATTAATGGAAAGTTAAACAATAACTACGAACCATTTGCATTTAGCAATCAAACAGATCAAAATATAATAAATTTAACAATTTTCCCTTTTCCCCGGCAATTTCCAACATATTTGCTTTATCAACTCATGTTTTACTTTTAGCTCTCAATGAAGTTTTTGTTTTAATTGAATATTCATACTGAGCTCCGTTTGGCTTCAGAGTCGTGACCGATGAAGCATGGCACTTTCGTTGTTTGCTTCAGAGGTCATGTCAACATTCAACAAGAATTACAAATAGTAATTTATTGCAACGACAAAATTTGTGTACGAACTTTAGAATGATAATTTTGCTCCAACATTTAAAAGTACGTTTCAATTTGCGCTGCAAAAAGTAATTGTCAATTTTTAGCAAACTGCGATTAAGGTATTTGGCAACAAATGAGGAAATATGTTTTTATAGGAGCTGTTTGTTTTTAAAATTCTAATTGGTCGCCAGGTCGGTCTGACGATATTCAAATATACAATTGTGTAAACTAGAAGTTTCTATTAGAAAGGAAAGTGTTGCGAGAATGCTGTTTATTATATTTGGTTACGCTTCTTGTTTTTACTCAATATCTCTATTTAGCAGTATAAAATTAATTTATAAATTACACAATTTGCCGCGCCAGGGAACTGGGGTGTTGCTAAACTGGGGATTGCAGATTGCGAAACATGCGGAACCTCATTTTTTGTCAAAAAGTAATAAAACATAAAACTAAATAAAAATAAAAACACCAGCAGCTGAATCATTCAGTTAGCTGATAGAAAAAGTTCAACCAATAATTTGGTTGGGGGAGGGAGGGGGGTTCAGGCTCCCTCAATAATAATCTGGCCAAGAACAGCAACGTTTTTTAAAATAGAAATTTCAGATTTTATGTACTCAATAATAGATAAATAACTCAGAATTCATCGAAACTGACAATTCAGTGTTTTGTAAACAAAGTAGGAGCACTAATATGAAATAAATGGCCTTATAAAAAGCACTAACTGGTATTGATGAAACGTAAAACATAAATATAGAACTACCTTTAAAGAGTTAGTTTGCGACTTATAGAAGGAAGGGAAGAGAGAGAGATGGAATAATAAAGAACTTTTACATTTTCCATTGTGCCCCCCAATAATTTTTTGCTTCCGCCGCCCGTGAAAATCTTTTATGTTGGTAAATTATACGTGTAACTGTAAGTTAGGAACGTTTAAATGTATACCTAACAAATTCGAAATTATCAAAATTTCAAAAACTTTAAACTTTCGTTCTAAACAAGCTTGGTACACAGTCAATGTTATCAAAGAGTTAACTTTTGTGCAAAAAATCACGTGACCATTGTTATGGGAACAAAGTTATCGTTAAAAAACCGGTTTTTCAACTTTAAAAAGGCCCTATTTGGCTAGAGTTAGATCAGATCCTTTGGCAATAATAAAAGTTCGTGATATCTCGTTCCTGTTATAAAATATTTTGTTGCAATCGAATCAGTGGCTGCTAGGAAATTTTAGAGTTTAAAAGAATAGCCACACAATAATGTCAACAACTTGCGTCGGAGCTGAAACTCATGCTGACGATAATAGAAAAACTAAAATATAATAAATCAAAAGTCAACACGACGTATATAAAATTTTTAAAAAATACTATATTTCGGCAAGCCAAACTAGCCTTCTTCAGGTTGCTAGGATACGGAAGCCTAAAGTAAACCCAGTTTTGAAAGTAAAAAACCTCATAATTTTCGTTTTTAATGACGAATTTATTTTGTTTCTTTAACAAAAAAGGAAATTTTAGAAAATTAAATTTTTAGTTATGAAATGAAAAAAAAAATTATAAATTGTTATTATTTTTATGTATTTTGTTTTATTCTTTTCTATCGAAACACGTTTCTAGCAATCAAGTTCGTTGCGACGTCGTATACCGTCATTATCAAACTATTTTCCTTTTTGTGTGTTCTTAAAACACTAATTGTTTACTGTTATTGTTCTTATGAATATAAATTTTGACTTGATTAATTGACAACGGCCTTATCGAACAGGGTTTAGGGTTTAATTATCTATAAACTTTTTATATATCGCCGAATTCTTATGATAAGATGTTTTTTGTTTAAAAAAGGAATAACATTGCCATGGGCCACCATAAATGACATAACACTTTGGTTTACGAGGGTTGCTGCGTGTCAACCAAATTTTTTACAGTCACAAACTAAGAAAATTATATTACATATTATTCAAGGGGACTGTGTGTTAAACAACGCTACCTGAAAGTAAAAAGTAGCTTACACGGAACACCTACAAACTTTCTTTTTGGTTCAAGAAAGTAGACATATTACAATTTACTTGTTTTTGCAATATAAGAATAATTATATAAGCTAAAAACAGGCCCAGGACTGACATTTTAGTAAAACAAAACCAGTACTGATATATTGGGCAATAGCCAATACAAACAGACAGAGTTTAAAGTTCACTATTATTTTCCAAACAAAACTTTATTTTATTTGAATTTTTACTTTAAAAATGGCTAAGATTGGAAAACTTGAAATTGTAATAATTTCAACAAAATGACAGACACGATAACCGTTACATTAAACGTCTAAGACGTTTTTTTATCGCTTTTTTATTGTCTTTTACTTAGTCACAGAAAGAAATATCATGGAATAGAAAAAAAAGACACTTTAAAAGCACGATTGAGCCTTGTGCATCATGGCACGAGGCAGATAATTGTTCGTCAGTTCATAATTATTTTGTCTTCTTATGATTTGGTAACGGTCACGCATATCCAACTGGATGACGCGATAAGTTATCTCCTGTATCGATTCAGGTCATGGCCTTTAATAACAACGAACGAAATTTTTACTTGACTTGGTAAGATTTTGACCAATATGGTAACGGAGTTTCGGTTTCTCAACGTTATATGCAATGAGTAAATTATTTATATCTTTTTCCCCAAATTTTTAAACAGCTTTGTTCAGTGAATAAATTATTACTAGTCTGCAAATGTAGTCAATTGGTCAGCTAGCTAGCATTTTAGTATGCAACAGAGGGAATTAATATTCCCAAGTGTCTACATTGCGTGGTTGGAAGGCAATGGCAGTATAGTATTGCTTATGAATTATTTAAATAGTTTTATGGAAGCATGCATACTTTTTAACAGAAGAGTAGAATGTGTTTATCTATAATATATTGTTTAGAGAGGATATTACACGATGACGCGAAGGTATGAAGTTTATTACGAGTGGAAAAATATTTCAGGAGTAAGCGCAGCGAACCACAGTGTTTCGAAAATTAAAAAAATGACGAAAAACAAAGGGAAAATAAAGGAATGACGTCAGCGATATCTTCACTAGTGAGGATATGGAGAATATGTCACTAGTATCCCGGATGTAGTTTTGTATGAAATCTACGAGTAGCGTATTTTACAGTAAAACACTCATATCTATGTCATAAAATAACTTATTACTCGGCAGTTTAGGAACAAAATTGTGGTGTTCATGACAGCCAACGAAGAATGACGAAATGACTTTGATTCCATCCCTTTTTTTTCTCTTGTCTTTTCACATTGATACTCTGATGAAATTTTGTTTACTTTAACGTCAAAGTCCATTCTGATGTTCAATCCGATGGCGCGCACCCATGCCAGAGAGGGGGAGGGAGAGGGAATGGGAGGCGGGAGGGGAAGGGTCGCATTGGTTGCAAATCCATTTCCCTCTTCAACTAGTCTGAAAATAAGATCAACTTATAGTTAACTAATAAAGCCGGTAAACTAATTATCACAGATAATTTCTAACTCCCTTTTGTTTTTGCGACATAAACAAACTACACTGGTGGTTCTTTTTCCACCCATTCTTTTACTTTGGTGTTTAATTAATATAATGTCCCGTATTTTGAAAAGCGTTGCGCCTTATGAGCCCGTGGAAATATCAGCAATACTCCATATTTCAATGTCATTATCGTTCTCTGAAAGAAGAAGAGCTCGGACTTCGCTTGAATAAGGGTTTTCGGCATGATTTAATACAATGAAGAGACTTCTGCCATGCTGAGTTTAGTGTTGTCATCTGCTTTTTGTAGCTTTTGATGCTGCTTTCGTTTCGATGCCCGCTCACTGACATGATATGTCTAGCTTCAATCCAAAACGATCCAGTATAGTAATTGTCGTTGCTCTTATTGAATGGTTTATGTTAATATCGGTCCTTCCTCTTTATCTTTCTCCTCTGTATAGTACTCATTTGTCTTGTTAAGCAAAGAAGAAAATAATTTCTCCACCTTTCCATAACTTTTTCTTCTTTCACTTTAAGAGTTCCATTCTCATCCCTTACATATTTCGATCCTACATTATCCTTCCTCTCATTTCTCATCTGCTTTGCTTGAACATCTCTGCTCTTCCTTCGTTCGATTGAAGAGATTCACTCCTGTGTTTTCAGTATTTTCATCAAAAGATCCTCCTGAGGGACATCATGTATATTGTCTGATAGTTTGTCAAGAAATTCCCTCTTTTCCTCATCATGCCTACTCTGTTGTGGAGCATATACTGAAAAGACATGAAGAATCTTCCTTCCACACACCATTGCAATTTTCATCATAAGATTCTATCATCCAATCTTTTAACTTAAATCACCTCCTCTACTAGGTCTTCTTTCACCATGATCCTTACTCTATTTCTGCCCTCCTCTGATCCGCTCCACCAAAACTTGTACTTTTCTTCACCTCCATATACTCTGGTGCCTAGGCCTCTATACCTAACTTCTTTTAGTATAAACCTACTAACGGTCTAACCTGCATTCTGTATTCTGATTGGCTACCCTACTAGAGGTCTATTTGTGATAGCCTACTAGTAGAGAAAAGATGGCGGATCAAAATAGTAATGAGTTTTGCTATAATATCAAAAGATTTCATCGCTAATTTAATTTGTACATCCTCGTTTTGACCGACTAGTAGATTTATACTAAAACAATTAGACCTCTCGGCCTCATGGATTACGAGTCTGAATAGCCCTCGTTGTCCATTCGTCCTCGAGGTCTAATTGTTAATTATACCACTTGGTTTGTACGTTTTATTAATTAACTCATGTTGTGTTCTCTTAGTTCAACTCAATCTTAACAGGAAAGGTTTTATAAATTGATACCTTGTATACCGTAGTGAAAAGAATTTTAGAACTGTTTTAGACTGTAGTCCTTAGTCGGAGTAAGTCCTTCGCAGTTCACTCCGACAAAGGATTACAGTCAAAACGTCAGTTACCTGTGTACAAGTTATCAATTTATGAAAGCTAAAACTCTTTCTGTAGAAACACCCACACAGCATTCCATTTGCCATTTATAAATTTATCAAATTGTTTATACTGAAACACCGGCACAACATCCCATTTATGTCAATATTTCATGCATCTCCAAAATGAGACACCTTTAATTTTAGATTTTTAACATCAATTTATGGGCCCAGCTTCTCTACATGTGTACCTGGAATTTGAAATCTACACATTTTTTGGCCAAAATTCTGTCGATGGTCTTACTTTACAATAATCTTCCAGCCAGCACTTCCTAACCTTTGGTTACTCCTTGTTAACATAAGCAATCATTTATGTACTTTATATTAGAGTTTGGCACGCCCCTGACTTGATTTCAGCTTTTTTATACAATTTCCCTCAAAAATAATGTATTGAAACAGTGCATATGAACCAGATCATATTAGCCAGAAGGATCAGCCTTAAGAATATTCGCTTTGTAATCACTGGACAGTGATTCCTTCTTGCTCAATTCCATCATTCCAATTCATTTATTTTGTCTCTTTTTCCCCCGAGAATTGCATAATTTAGAAAAAATGTGTTGTTTTCCCGCTAATTTTATACACCAGAAGATGACAAATTGTCGAAAACGTTACATTATTTATAATTTAAATAATTCCTTCTATTTGTTATGTTTCTAACCACATAACAGCATAAATCGCGGTCTTTTCTGTCTGTTAGCGTAAATGTTTCTCGTCAGCCAATCACAAAGCAGAACATGTTTGAGCAGCCAATCACAAAGCAGACATGTTTGAACACCCAATCTCAAAGCAGAACATGTTTGAATAGCCAATTAAAAAGCAGAACATGTTTGAAGCCAATCCCAAAGCAAAAATGTTACACAGCCCGTCACGAAAGAAAATTTGTAACAAAATCCAATTAGAAAGCAGAAAGTAGTATGGACAACATGTCGCAATCAAATTTACTACCTGACCTTGTTATAAAGACATGCCGAAAACAAATAATTATTTGGCTTAAAAGGAAATAATTGATTGATTGATTGATTGACAGACTGTTGGACATTGTGTTGTATAATTTTCATAAGTCATAATTATGATTTTAAACCAAATTCACAATGTGCAAATTATACATTTTGAAATCGCTTGTTTAATTTCAATTGGCATTGAAATCAGTTTAATTACTAATAGCTAAAGCTTGTTACTGAACCAGGGTTAGTTTGAATGGTGGGTTACCCCAACCCCTACATCAATCAAAAATATAGTATTCTCGTCCCCCTTTCAATATCATGCTTCATCCGTGACCTTGAAATTGTTATTGCGGTTTTAGAAATCAAAACGCAGTTAAATTAAAATGTTTAAAACAGCTTATTTTTTTAACAATGACATTTAGCTTTCTACTGTTATTTTTAAGTTTAAGTTTCATTAAAAAAGATTAGAAAACTTGCAAAAAATTAAAACATTATGGAGAAGTTCTTGTTTACCCGCACGTTACGCAACTCGCTGGTCAGTTCACCAACTTCTTTTTGTTTTGCTTCCCACATTTGTCTTTCTGTACGCATCTGTTAGTAAGACAGGCAGGTTAGATACTGGCAGGAAAATAACCGTTGACCTTAGTTGCTGTAAAGTTATAGTTATAGTCCCACGAAGTAGTTAAGCTTAGTTTCGTCCAGGCCCCCAGAAACATTTTAAATACTCTCGGTGTCAAAAAATCAGTTAGTAAGAGTGTGAACTTGTCGCCGTAAACTGCTTAGCGTAAGAGGCCACATCAGTTGTGAGTACTTTAGTATTAGTTCAATTTTACTTTATGCCTATTAGTATTAGTTCAATTTTACTTTATGCCTGTTAGTATATTAATTCTACTTATTTTGAATTTTCTTTAGCTTATGGCTTTACGTCAAAGCTTGTGGCTGAAACCAGTTTTGTCAGTTAGTTTTATGTTAGTTTCACGTCCAAGATACGGACGCTACAGTAAGAACTGATGTCAATTAAAAGTTATGTCCTCGGAAGAACAAGTAGAATCTCGGAGGAGAACGTTAACAGAAAAAGGTCGCGAATATCAGTGTAATATTAAAAGAAAATTAGCGCTCGATGGTGAAAAGAAGTTTCGTAATGCAGGTTCTGTCGAGTTCTAGTGACACTGGTTAGATTAAATACGAACTTTGTCTTAGTTCTCAAGTTTTGGATAAGTGGATCGAGCTGGCTGTTCAAACTTCAATTCAACAAGAACACGCTATTAATAAATTAAAGTATTTCAGTGAATGTGGAAATCAACACACGCTGCCTCGTGGCAAAGAATCAATTTACTCGAAAGTGAGGAAACCAGATCTGTCTCATTAAAAAAATCTTTCAAATCCAAACGTTCTAGTGTAGCAAGCCGTTCTTCATGTACAGATACACTGATCGATGTAGCAGCCAAAACGGGGCAGCGATTGAAGGTAAAATGAAATATTCTTCGTCTATTGCTGAACAACAAAAGAAATTAGATCATTTAAAATTAGAGCAAGAATTAGAAGCAGTAAAGGCTGAAGAAGCTGTTTATAAACAAGCAGTACAAGATGAGATCAACAATCGAGAATTTCAGCCGTCAAAATTACCTGATGATCCTAAATATATTATGTCAGCCTTTTTGCAAAACAAACCTCCAGTTAATCAGAATGTTATTGTGTTTGATGCAGATCCTATCTATTAAAACCACAAACAGTCCAGCTACATATGTTGCTGATGAGCCAATAGTTTGTTTAGGTGTCCCAGAAAATCATGGAACTGCTAATGTTAAAAGTACTTGGGTACATTCTACTCAACCCACTCAGGTGATAAATTATAGTTATCATTCATCAAATCAAATTCATCATCTATCAGGGCTCTCAACAGCAATCAGTTTACCAGTTAACAACCAGTTTACGTGGCCCCATCACAAGACGTGTTAGTTAATACCCTAGAAAAAGTGAGTCAGTTGCATCGCCTCCCACAAGCAAAGCCAGATGTGTTTAGAGCTGATGACAAAGATAAAACAAATTTTTCCCTTTGGGAAACAGCGTTTGACGTATTAATTGATCCCGTTCAGATTTCTCCGACCCAGAAGCTGCATTTGATTTATCAGTACTTAGATGGAAAAGCTAAAAAAGTTGTGGAACAGTTGTAGTATTTAGTCAAAGATCCGGAACAGTCATATAAACGTGCGCGAAAACTTTTGAAGGAAAGATTTGGAAATAATGCTATTATTAGCACTAACTTTCGGATAATATTAATTAGCTCAGTGGCCTAAAATAAGTGCCAATGATTCCACAGCATTGCAAGAGTTCAGTGATTATTTGCGCCAAATTGAAATTGCCAGTCAACAGATTGAAGGGCTGAAAGTGTTTAATTTTCCGTCGCAAATACAAATGCTAGTTGAAAAATTACCGAATTGGTTCAAATCAAAATGGTCCGACAAAGTGATGCAATTACAAATTGAACAGGGAAAGGAAGCCTTTCCTTCATTCAAAGAGTTTGTCAGCTTAGTTCATTATCATGCAGAAAGAATGAACATTCCCCAGATAGTTGAGTCAGTTATCGCAAAACCGAAGACGGCCGAAAGCAACAAATCTCACCGTCACAGCTCATTCTCGAGTCACGTAGTTAATTTGTCAGTCAAGTCTGCACCCCAGATAGAGAAAGTTGCACAAAGGATAAACCGTGTAACATTTTAGCAAAGAAGTTAAAAAATATTGTTTCTATCATAAGAAAGATAAATGCAATGAATGAATGTGAACAATTTAGAAATTTGAGTTTTGATGGGAAAAAAAAATTCTGAAAAGCCACAAAGTTTGTTTCAATTGTGTGCAATCTACTGATCATATTGCGAAGCAGTGTAAGAAAGGTAGTCCAGTCTGTGGTATATGTAACCTTAAACACACAGCACAGCACACACAGCACTGCATGATACGTCGTGAGACAAAGCAAACAAAGAAACCAAAATAAATCTGCTTGTACGCAAGTCTGCACGCAAGCTCGATCGGGTCGCTCGTGTGCTAGGATAGTCTTATTGCAGATATTCAGTAAACATAACCCAACAGTTAGAATTCCCACCTATGCAGTTCTTGATGATCAATCTACTGATGTGTTTATCACTAACACTCTTATCGATAAATTACAAACACACTCTCAAGAATTTACTCTTAAAGTCAGCACTATTGTTGGCAGTAACAATATCCAAGCTCAAAAAGTGAATGGCCTTCAAATCAAAGATGTCGAGGGTCATTATTAACATATAAAAATTCCGTGCGCTTACTCTCGTGACCAGATTTCCGCAAGTTGCTAAGACATTGCAACACCAGACATAGCAAGATCTTGGAGACACCTGCGACGATTAGCACAACACATACATTACCAACCAAATATAGACATCGGTTTGCTGACTGGCCGAAATGTACCGACTGCTTTCCAGCCGTTGTAAGTCGTTTACGGAAGTGAAGGTGAACCCTGGACTGAAGAATACAAATTCGGATGGACAGTCATTGATAGAGTGTGTCATGACCATACGGACGATAACAAACCAAGAATAACTATCAACAGAATTTCAGTTCAGAGAGAAGAGCCTGATATAATTCCCGCAGTCAACGAAGTAGGTGACAGTACAGGTCTTTTTGCTACAAAGATAAGAAGAAACGATACAACTA
>JAOBBB020004710.1:0-16324 GCA_025331005.2 Zoanthus gigantus | reverse complement strand
AAACTTCTTTTGTTGAGACTCAGTTTTTATTGGTTCCGAAGATTTCCTATTGTGGACAGCTTCCGGTTAACAGCTTCTGGTTAACAGCTTCTGGTTAACAGCTTCCGGTTAACAGCTTTTAGCTGTTCTGTCCTTATTTGGCCTCATCAGCACGGTATGGCTAACAAGCAAGCCCAGGCTCCAACACGAAGTAATAACGAGCAGAAAAAGGGTAACTCTTGTGTCATGTGGCTTGACAAGATAATTAAGTTTAGATAGCACATGTGTGTTAATACTAATTTTTTACAGCAACTAAAATGGCCACTAAGGCTATGTTTGTAAGGGGCATTAACTCTTAAATCTACCAAACATAGCATAGTGAGCCTGCATGTTAGCAACAGCAGATAGCTGTTGAAGCCTTAATAGGCCTCCTCAGTGGAGTTATGTTATCACCAAATATGGTAACTTTTTTTTCGCCCTAATAAACTTATTTTGCATTAATCTTTTTCATCGGTTTCTAGCGCTTGGTGAAATGAATATTTTATCTCCTCATATTTAAACTATTTCATTTGTTTTCTATACTCACTCTGCAAACATCTTTTTGACATTCAAAGATAAAATTCATTTATCAAATAAATAATGATAAAATACCAAGATTTTTCCTTTTACAAAAAATCATATGTTCATCGCACACAATGAAGGTATTATTTTTATTTTTCACGTGAGAAAATATTGGTGTCGCCATGGTTACTGACATGATTATCCAATTACAAGAGAGCTTCCCACTAAGGTGCGCGGCCGGTTCTTTTGAAATCCATTCACAAAATGAGAAATTTCATCAGTATCTATAAAATAACCAGAACATTACATCGCCACTTGGGGATAAGAATTTTATCTTCTCGTGCTGAAAGTATCTTTTAGCATTCAAAGATAAAATTTGCAGCCTAGCGTGGCTAAGCTGCAATATCCTGTATATCTATGTGCGCCGATAAAAATCTTCTATGTATCAAGACAGGGTACTCACTGATTGATAAAAAAGTAAACCAAAAAAGCTCCAGGAGTTCTCCAGGGTAAAGAATATAATTTTCCAAGACCCAACCCAAATTCTCTCTCGGAAAAAACAAAACAATATCAAGTAATTTCTGCCACAGTGGCAGCACAGTAGAAATTGCGTCTACGCAAAAAACAAAATGTATAATGATGAGTAAGATGAAGGTTTTTGTTTGTTTATAAGACTGAAACTTTTTCCACAATATTCCAGGGGTTCTCCTGGAATACAGGGAAATTATCTATTCTTCCAGGAACTCCAGAGTTAGTGAGCACCATGTCGAAGGTGTTTTGGTTTACTGGAAGATAACGTACCTCTTTGAGTTTTTCGTTTAACTTGTCCATTTCCTCTAACATCTGAGTGTGGCTCGATTTCACTTTCTCCAAATTCTATAATTAGAATTAGAATTAAATTAGTGACATAATTCAAACTCAATCTTCTACTGTAACTAAAAGAGATTTAGGGCAACAGACAACGTTGCAACCATGACCGCATGTCCTTCGTCAGGCACCTTAGTGTCGTTATGTAAGTAACACGACAACGTCGTATCAAATGATTTTTATTTTAGTTTGAATGACGAAATGACTTACCGGTAAAACCCCAATAAAAAGTGTTTATAAACAAAATGACAATAAAAATGTTAAAGTAATTTTTCCTCCACCTCTGTTTTTACCGTAAGACCACCAATGCCAAAAGCATCACGTCAAAACAAAGCAAAAGGGATTATTACTGGGCTACCTGTGGTAAACCCAGGCATAAAACAGAAATATTTTTCCGTCGTTGTTGTCGTGCTTATGGTCGACCTGACAAGTTGTGTTTCCAACAGTTCATTTCAGGGAAAGGTTTTTATTCGGGCGTTTCAAAGAAAATGCCAGAGTTATAAGTTGGGCTTTCGTGTTTTTGCCTCTTTTTCCACGTTCTGCCAGAAATCAGAGTCTCATCCCAGAACCAATGGAGTCCGCCCAGATCACCCTGGGTACGAGTCACTTCTTCAATACTGTTTAATCTAGACATAGTGCTGCGGTATAACAATAATTATCATAGTTATTACTCCTTTTTTTCGGTGATTGTCATTACCTACTCTAATCCTCTGAACCTGCTTAGACTTGGTCATTTAAAGGCCAGTGAAACATGTTGAAAGAAATAATGATGGAAAAAAGCATAGTTCTAATGTCATTGTCAGCAAATTCACTTACTTCTTGAACCCCAGAAGATTTGGCTTGAAGTGCTTGCAGTCTGGCAGACTTATCCTTGATTTCTCGCTGAAGAGCCATTAGTTCTACACTTTCCTGGGTGCTTGTTCTGGTAAAACAAAAATAAACTTGAAAACTGCACTTAAAAAAAAACGGGGATAACAAATAAAAAATAAAAAGGAACATATAACCAAAAAACAATATTTATTTGTGGTTCTAATCATACATGTTTCAAGTAGCTACAGTACCTCATTGTCAATAAGTTAATTGGGTTCTCTAGAATTTCACGCAGTTTAGGCATCCTGCTGATGAACAGTAATTGTTTTGCTATTTATTTTCAGCAGCATCTATAGTTTATGTCTATTCATATATCTATATGCTATTTTAACCCACTATTGTGTACCAAGCACTAGTATCAAAAACAGCTAGATGCACAGCTAGGTGCACAGCTAGGTGCACAGCTAGATGCACAGCTAGGTGCACAGCTAGGTGCACAGCTAGGTGCACAGCTAGATGCACAGCTCGGTGCACAGCTAGATGCACAGCTAGGTGCACAGCTAGGTGCACAGCTAGGTGCACAGCTAGATGCACAGCTAGATGCACAGCTAGGTGCACAGCTAGGTGCACAGCTAGGTGCACAGCTAGGTGCACAGCTAGATGCACAGCTAGATGCACAGCTAGATGCACAGCTAGATGCACAGCTAGGTGCACAGCTAGGTGCACAGCTAGATGCACCCCCAGTGATGAACTGAAACTAAAATAAAAAACAGAAGAATGAAAAATGTTTTCTAAGAGTGATGCCATTATTTGTTACATTTGTTACTTAGTTCCTTTGTGATTAAGATTTGTTATTTCCTTTCTCAAAGGCCAATCAAATGTGCACCCAGACTAGTGCAACTAGTTTCCAGAACTAAAAAACAAAAGAATACAGCTGCTGGTTTAAATGGATTCTAGCACAAACCTGTCTTTGGGCACAGCACTGACGAGAAGAGCTACAGACTGTAACACCGTTAATCTTATCTAACATGTCACATCATACAAGTTTGTACCTCTGAGCAGCTGAACGTTCCTCCTTCATCTGGATTATCACTTTTGCATATTCTACGTCTTTTTGTTTAAGCTAGAAACCAACAACGAAGGTAAAGTCATTAGCTTAGCAATCTTTGACTCTCAATAAAAACAATGGTTTTTCGATTAACTTAAAATTGTGGCACGATATTCAAGCAAATAGGGTATGTGACACTGTAACAAAAGCAATAACAACACTTTCTAGACCTTTTGCACACCACTGCGATATCCCTTGACATTTTTTTAAAAACAGGCAAATTTAGCGGCATAGCGAGATGCAATGGCACTAATGAAATGTGAAAATGGAAAGAGGAACCATTAATATTTAATCCTGGCTTGTAATCGCATTTATTATTGAAAATTTGTTTTTCTATCTAGTTTAAATAATCTTTCACCTTGGTCCTTTTTTCTCATCTATTACTGTCCGTATGCAAATATGGGCCAAACCAGGGTCCAACCTAATTCCTTAAGGGATTAACCAACGTTTTCTACCTGCTCTCTAAGTTGGTCACCATCATCTTCAAGAAGACGGATATGTTCTTGTAGCTGAGTGACAAGTTGTTCCCTATGAAATGAATGGTTCCAAAGTTAAATGAAAGATGATCGAATAAGCTACATAATGAATTAAACGACACCAATGTGAGACTAAAGATAAAAATCGATTGATGCAAAGATGAGAGCAATGATAAATTGAATGATTCCAAAGTAAGATCAATGATGAACTGAACGGTGCCAGTTGGAGATCAGTGATGATTCATAGATGCAAAAGTCAAAGGCAATATTAAAGTAAATGATACCAAAGTACGATCAATGATGACTGAAAATGTCGTAATGAAATCAATGATGCCTGAATGATGCCAATATGAAATAAGTTTTCCTTTATGATGCCAAAGTAAAGACAGATGCCACAGTGAGATCGATTTAAAGAAATTTGGGCAGTAAACTTTAAAGTTCAGAATTCATACCCTAATTCTGAGTTTCATTATAATTTTATGCTCCTCCTTTCGGAAGTTTTGTTTGTAATTCTATTCTTATTTTCACACAAAGAATGAGCCTTCATAAAATGTAATTTAAGATAAAAATTTAGTAACCAAAATAGATACTAAAAGTAAATTGTGGAAAATTTTACATTTAAAGATTACAATAAGAAAGCCACTATTTCTGCCTTTGTTCAGGTTTAAAAAATAATTAATGATGTAAATTTTTCCAGCAAGCAGAAAGCCTAATTCATTTTGAATTCACTGTTCTAATTTTTAACAATAATATCTTATTCATTTACCAGTCTGACTCCACACTACATTTCAATAACTAAAGAACCCTCATCAGATGAGTATTCTTGCACGGACACCAATAAAACAAGAACTCAGAAGGTACAGTAGTAGAAAAAAAGATAAGAGAGACCATCTACATCAGAAGTCAATAATTTGCTATAAAACGTTTGGCTTACAATTCTCCTTTCTCGATTCTTGCTTCTTCCAAGAGGCTATGGCCATATCTTTTGAAACAGCAAAAACAAGATTTTTTAATAATTTTAGAATATATCATTTACAAGTACTAAATTTTTAGCCTATGGCTATTATTGTTTCTAGTTTGCTTGGGATTGTTAATACTTCATAATAACAAAAGTAAGTACTTGCATTTTAACCAGTTTATCTAAAACTAAAATTATTTTTATGTTAAAGGGGGCTATGTCACGCTATTTTAGCATTTTTTTAAAATCCCTAATAATTATGTCTTGCCCTCAACTGAATTCGAAAAATAATGGTCCAGGTTTGTTAATTACAACTATATTACGACATTTATTCTGTTTCCTGTCATTTGTTGCTACGAATGGCAAGGATGGAAATGGATTGAAACTTGACAATAATTTTAGGCTAACCTTTTCAAGTTTTGATGCTATCTCAACAAAAAATATGAAAAAACTTATTATGGGTTGTACTTTTTTAAAGCATTTTAATAGATATTCACCTCACAGTTTATCAAGAACACTTTGTGCATAAAAAAAACAAACACTACCATAAGAAAGACTTGATATTGATTCAAAACAACAAAATAGTCGTGACATAGCCCCTTTAAAAAATGTTATGCCAGGTATTTTCTATTTATTGTTTTATGGATTTTTTCGTTGGAGAAAGCATGTCAGGGAATGGAATAAAAATAAAAATAAAGTTAGACACATGAGATCAAGGAATTTGAGAAACCACTTCATTTGTTGAAAATCTATTACAAAACCCAACTGGATGTCACATTTTCACATTCTAATAATAATAACAACAATAACAACTTAAGTTTATTTAGGTGTCAAGTTTATTTAGCCGGCCAAAGGTCTACTAATTGGTGACAACATCTTTACCACTCTAAGTGGAGACAGAGACCTTTCACATGACAGACACACATATAAACATACTTATGCCTCCAAGGGCCTACGATTTAATGTCCATATCTGAAAACACGCAAACGTCTAACCATTTGCAGAAGTTAGAGCAAAGGCAGCAGCTTCTCCTCAATTATTTTAAGATCCTGAGTGCTGGTCCAGTTGGGAATCGAACCCGAGCCTCCCACATAAAGACTGGAACCTTACCAACTAGGCTAACCAGATGTCGGTTAGTCATAGAATATAAAATAAATTTAATATACCTACTATCTACTAATTAGTAGTTTTTGGCTTGATATATTTTACACAAAAAACTAAACTTAAAGTCTCACTTGAAAATGACCTCATTTTATAGTATAGTATTAATTAATTTTAATTGTGAAATATGCCAAGTAAATTTTTGCTCATAACAATTTTACCTGGGTTGTGGAAGTAAAGGTGGTGTTACTCGCGAACCAGGTCTACAAAGAGAAAATAGAACAAATTTAATTCTATTCAGCATATTTTATCAATTCTGTAATTACAATTTGTTAATGGTTTGCACCCAGGAATCAAAGTACACAGTAAAGAGTGACCGTAATCCTGAGAAATGTTGTCAGTGACAGACATCTTGAACACCTATAGATGGGGTATTTATCAGAAATTTTAAAGAGTCAATTGAGTACCAATATATATGTATTAATCATCACCGTAAGGAAAGCACAAAGCTGACATTTTGACTGAAGAACTGAAGAGGCCTGGTACGTCCAAAACAACTGTCCACTGCACCAAGGCTTCTATCATTTAATCATCAAGGTATGCAGATTTAGGATTAGTTTCCCTTGGTGTGTTAATGCTCATTAATAAGTGGCAGCATGCAGGTAAAAAAACCTCACTAAAGACAAGAACTGAGCCTTCAAAAGTAATTAGCTTGAACTATTTCCAAAAACACTCTAGAGAAAAGTGATGAGTCAAGCTTACATAGGGTCATATAAAACTCTAAAATGATGTAATAATAAATGCATCAATGTATGAAGTAAGTAATCATATTTAGAATTCATAATGATTTTGAGCAAGGGTGTGCGATTAATGGAGCTAGAAGTGGAAGTTAGAGGGCCAGTAGGTAGGCCAAAGAAGACCTTGAGTAAGGTAGTGGAAGAAGACATGAAGAAGCCACGAAGAAGCTAAACATCACAGAAGATATGGCAGAGGATAGAAAACAGTGGAGGAAACTCATATCACGTCCAACACAAGGGGTGGAAAACTAGAGACGATAAACGAAGATGATGGTGATGATAATGATGATGACGATGATAATGATGATGATGATGGTGTGTGATTACTGGTAAGTGGCATTCATAGAATCAAGAAGTAGTTTCAAGAATATGCAGGTTAATTAAGAGTCATGGTCTAAGTCTATCATTTAAATGTCGATAAATTGTGACACAGCAAGTATTTACAGTTGTAGTACCTTTTATTACTACAATGTGCTACCTACAGTATGCTTCCAACAATCTTTCCAGCCAGAGCCTCTAAACAATATACTTGCACTTTTAATACTAACTTTATAGTAGATACCAACCTCACGTCAGCACCTTGAACTCTTAAGTTTTTCTTTACATTACGGCTCCCTGATGGAGTTCTAGCATGGATACCCTAGTGAGATTTAATACAAAACAGCTAAAATTTATAATATAGTAATTAATACTCTAGAATCTAATCTACACCAACTAGTTCTAAGAACTAAATGGCTTATTGGAGCCTACTGTATATTTATGTTAAGGGAGCATATAGTCAAACACGTCCCTTTTTATCAAAGTTTGAGACATTATTTACCATGTGTTATCTGCTCATAATGCTTTGAATATTTGGAAATTTATAACTCCCCATCACAGGGATAAATGAGAAGACATATAAATATTTCCACATTTTCGATCTGTTTTAAGCAGGGAAAAGCTATTCTTAAGAGAAATTGGAGTTGTATTGAGTTTTAGGGATCTTTGAATTTTTTTTTAGTTAATTTTTATTGGACAGATGCCAAACCAGCAGCAAACAAAAGCTACACCTTCCATCTGAGCCATGTTTTGGCTATGCCCTCTCTTAATTTTCTCTACCAACTGCCTGCTGTATGTCTCTCCTTAAGCTATTAAGCTGATAAAAGCCTTTGAATCCCCGGATTTTATAGGACAGTACTTATCATCAATCTAATTTTGATTCGGGTTTATCCCTGTAAATGGGGGTGGCCGGATTTACCCCACTCTAACAGCAATCTCTCCAACTCCAACTCTCCATCTCGCTCAATTCATGGCAACCTTTTTTTTCAAATCAACACTCTTGCTCTCCTTCTCTTGCTCTCCTTCTCTTCTTCTTCTCTTCTTTCACGTCTTCTTTGGTTGTATAACTGAATAATTAAACTCAGATTAGCTTCTATCAGAGGCTATTATTCATTTTACCAACCCTTTAAAGATCAAAAGCTAGCTATTTCTCCTTTAATAAATAAAGCAGTGCTTATTCAACCAGGCTATCTTCCACTTATGATAACTTTGATTTTGAGCCAAATCACGATCAATCTTTAGAGATTGTAATTCAATGCAATAAAGTAATAAATACCAAGCCATTCGCTAAATCTTAAGACTACCTGAAATTTTCAACTACTGCAATTATTGTGGAAGAATTTTGATCAAAAATACACTTACAGTGTTGATTTTCGGTTTTACGTGTTCATATGGTGTATGTCGCTTGCCATAAGACTGGAGCTGTTGTCGTGCTACAACAAGCTATATAACAAAAAAATCTGAAAGTCAATTGGTTTACCATTACTCATATGATTATTCTTACAGCTTATATGTCAGATTCCATAAGACTAGAGGTCCAGAGTTTCTTTCTGCAGCTCAGGAGCCAACTAATTTAAGACCTTTTTAAGACTTTTTAATGCCAAAAGTAAAAACATTTAAGACCAATTTTTTAATACAAAAAATCAGAAAAAGAAACCCTTAAAGAGATAGCAATGCTAATAAATATTTTCCAGAGTAAACAAGATCACATCTTCACAAAAATCTATAAATTTTATAACCGAATAACAACAAGAGTTCTCATCAACAATGGCAGATTCAGAGTTGTGTGGTGCTGTCGATGCAATGGTGGTCAAAAACGTGAAAGACGTGAACGTCCTGTTAAAATTGCTTCTGATATGCAGAAAGATTTGGCTGCCAGAAAAAACTCACTTTCATCCTCATTACATATATAATGCCTTTTAAGACCTCAAAGAGAAATTCTAGCAAATTTAAGACCTTTTTAAGGCCTTAAATCTGCAAAAAAAAAAAATAAAGACTTTTAATGACTTTTAATGACCCGCAGGAGACCCGAGGTCTTAAAAGAGAGGTCTAGGGACTAGTGTAGGGGCTACTGTAAGTAGTTACTAGCCAAATTGTTTTTAGTTGAAAGTTGAAATTCCGAGATTTATATGATCCTTGAGATCAGTCAATTTCAATTTAATTACTAGCCAAAGTGGCAAGTGGAAATAGAAAATGAATTTCTATTTGAAATAGAAATAAAACCAAAAAGAAATAGAATGAAACCAAAACTGAATTTCTACTAGTCTGTGGCTCGTTCACTATCGCTAGTGTTAAGCCCTGGGTAGAAGTAAGTTTTTAAAAAGCTAGAAACAACCCTTTACAAGCCAAGTGGCCTGTAGAGCCGGCACTTATCATCTTTGGTTTCTATAGTGATTGATGTCTGGTTAAAGTAAGTACAGTACTATACCTTGTTTTTCAAACCAGCATTTTGTTTCTCCAGATTCTGAATGGTGTCCTGCAGCTCCAACAATCTACCCTCAACATCAACACCTTTTGCTCCTGACAAAATTACAGAATGCCTTACAGGTGATTAAAATTACTGTGAAGCAGTGCAAACAATTACCAAAAATTACAACTAAATTTCACATTGCTCTTTCATAACCTGCCAAAATTTGTAATATGAATGAAACTTGTCCATACAGTACACATGGCACTTAACATTATTATAGTTTGAAAATTTTTGCCTATCCTTGTTAACAACTGTGCATGGTACAAAATTAACAGTGGAAAACCAGTCAAAACAATTTATTTTGCTGCAATGCTGATAATACTTTTTAAAATTAATAATGACAAATAAAAACTTTTAGAGTAATTGTGTAATAACTTTTCGAGCTTCTTTGTGAACAAGATTGCTAAAAACGGACAGAGCTTCTAATGTTCTTGAATGATAACAGTACATTGTCCTTCACCCTACAGCTGGAGAGCCCACAGTTCAACTCTGCTCTGGATTGCTTAATTACAACCACTGAATCAGATGTATGCTGACTTATTTGTAAGAGTGTTAAGAGGTCTTGCTGTTTAGATCCAATCCTTGCCACTTTATTAGACAATGCCAATGACAATAACAATGATTTGTTTAGTAACATAATTTTTTAAGTTATTTACAAAATTTTAGAAATAAATGTCATTCCTCTGTAGAAACACCAACACAGGATTCCATTTATAATAATTATTACTTTAACTTACTTCCATCAGCAGCTTCCCTTTTCTTCTTGTCAGCTGCAAGTCTTAGCAACTTGGTTGCCATCCTGAATTGAAATTTTACCATTAATTTTATTTGTTAAAAAATTGGTTTGGAAACTAAAATCAATTTTCACACAGAGGATTTCTTTAAGTGTGGTCATCCTACAAAAAGTATTGGTGAGTTGTCTCACCAGCTTATGGGGAAGTTGAGTTCAATATCAAGTCAGAATTACATTCAGAGTTTCATAACAACAAAGGTATTACCTTGTTGTTTTAGCATATTGAAAATGGTTAGACCTTCAAATTCCTCTCAGGTGAGAATTTTTAAAAACTACAAACTCAGCCTCATAACCATCTATCCGGGGTTGAAAAGCAAACACAAACGTAAAAGGTGGGTAGTGATTTTGGTGTTATATTTTTCAATGAGGGCAAGTTTAATATTAAATATCTGAAATAGACACTAATGTTAGTAGCAGCTGTAGCATACTATCTTGATTGCTCAACTATTGAGCTTGATAGTGCACTTCGAATGATCATTACCATCATCATTATCATCATCATGATTATAATTAATTTATTATCATTATCATCATCATCATCATCAATATTATCAATATCATTATTGATATCATGATTATTATTATCAATACATCATCATTATCAAAATTCATCATCAATATGATTATCATTATCATCATCAATATCATCATCATCAACATCATCAATATTATCATCATGATTATAAATATCATCATTATTAATATCATCATCAACAACATCAACATCATAATCATCATCATCATGACCATCATAATTATTATCATCAACACCATGAACATGGCCATAATCATACCATCATCACCATAATCATTATCATCATATCACCATCATCATGATCATATAAACAACATTATCATTATCCCTAAACTAAAATAAACTTTTAAATGTCTATTCACTTACTTTTTGATTTTCTCCTCCTGCTTTCTTGCATATTTCTTTAAGTCCTGACAATCAAAAGATAAAGTAAAAGCTTTAAAAGGTGGAGTTTCTAAGCAAACAGCAAATCCTTGCATACAATGTTGCTTTGGTCTGGCCCTTCACGGAGAACTCGCCTGGAGCAATTTTGCCAAATAAGGCCTAAAATTTCAGCTCCTTTATTGATTCAAAACTCTCATTTCAAGCCACAGTGAAGCAGGAAGGACTACAGAATTCTGATGATCATCGTCATCAGTATTCACTTCTTGCTGTAAATCATATGGGTTTGTAAAAGTAAAACCAGAAAAAATATGTATTGGAAGGTATTTACAGTCTGAGTCTATTCTATCACACTGTTTAAGTGTGATGTACCCAGACCCCTATGTACACATTTTTGATGCTAAGTTAGTTCTAAGCCATCTCCCTCTCTAAAAAAAAAATCTGAATCAGAGAAAAAAAAAGAGAAAGAAAAAATAATCTATTTCGAAACTGGTCCCACTGAAAACTTCTGACAATAAAAAAAGTTATAAAATTAATCAAAAACACTCTTTATAGTTTCTTACCACATTTTGTTCTTGCTGTCTGAGGTATTTGTCTTCAAGTTCTTCTCGGCTGATTTTAGAGATAATTTGTCTCATATATGCCTCACTGAAGTTTCTGCCATCTGTTAATATGAACAAGTGAAATTTAGAAACTCAATCTCAAAATACTTTAGTTTAGGTTGCAAACTAGGTTGCATGTAGATTTCTCACATTCCACAAAAATAGTCCACAGGTTTGTGGTTTGCAGGCACTGATAAAATTATCTTGTTATACACATGCAACTGCTGTCAACACCAAGGAAATAAATAAACAGAACATTTAGTCCTGTCAGTGTTTTGGGAAATATCTTGCATATTTAAGTTAAAGTCAAATTTCTGGGGTAAAAATAATCATTATCATCCAATTTTGATCTGGGTTTATCCCCGTAAATAGGGGTGGCCAGATTTACCCCACTGTAACAGCAATATCTATAACTCCCATTCTCCATCTCACTCAATTCATGGCATCCTCCTTCTCCAAACCAACACTCTAGCTCTCTTTCTCCACCTGTGTCTTCCATGTCTTCTTTGGTCGTCCTCACTTCCTCTTGCCCTTCACTTCAAACTCCAATGCTTTTCTCAACACATGCCCATCATCCCTCCTCAACACATGCCCATACCATCTCAATCCATTCGCCTTTGGAGTAAAATTAATATATTTTTCTATTTTATTATTAATTAAAAGTATCTCAACATGTTGCCTCAGTACCTTCTACACGTAATAATGGTTGAAGTTACCTTATTTCTAGCATGTATGACCAAGAAATCAAACCTTACAATAATATTAGACATCTCTTCGTGCACTGTGCTTTTCTTAGCCCTGATGTGGCAGTGATAATAAACAAAATAGTTTAAATCAGTTTTAACTCTGATGATGATCTTATATGATCGAAAACGTTTAGTTTAGTTTTTTATTGAAAAAAAATTTTTTACCCATAGTTAATTTTAAAAAATAACTTTAATTAGGAATCTATTCAATACAATTAATTTTATTACAAGAATAACATGAACCGTTAATGTGACAGAATTTGTACTGCAGACTGTAAGTATTAGTGTAAAAGCAATCCTTTTCCATAAAGTGATACATAAGTGGATAAGAGTCTTTGACTCCACCTGTACAGCAAAGTAATCCATTGTAGGTTAGCTCCTACCAGATGCTGGTACTCATTACAACAACAACAACAACAACAACAACAACAACAACAACTTTATTTGCACTGATTATAAGAAGTACGTACATGAAAAAGAATAAATATTAATAGATTGATGCAGTGCTGGCCATCGGAAATAGCTTTCGTTAAACGAGTCCGATTGCCGTTAGGAAAATTAATTGTCAAACAAAAATTACTCGATAATTAGTAGATTGTAGAAGTATTAATACATGACATACACAACTGCAATTATAATGGCTAAGCCCGCGAAGCCAAAAAAAAAAATTTACTGACCCCAGAAGGAAGAAAAACTGGCTCAGAGTTAGTTTAGGTGGAATAGAAGTTCGCACAAATATTTAAATCACGGCAAAGCCGGGTATCGAACCAGGACCTTGTGGCTGGAAAGGAGAGATTTTACCAACTGTGCCACCCTTACTAATTTCCGGCTCCCAATTTCCCTGGGTTAAAGATATGAAATAGGAATCCTTGTAAGATTAATTTTTGTTTCCTTTGAGAAATAGAAAGTTTAATGGGTAAATTTATAAGCAAGCCAGCACATACAACACAAACCAACTGCACATTTATTTACCGTTTTTGGGCCAATTACCCCGAGCAGGTTGTCTTGTCTACTACAAGGGTACCATTCATGTTTTTAAAAGGAAAAATTAGACTGCCAGGTATTCACTTTTTAAGGCAAAATAGTTTAGACCACCAGATATTGCAATCTGAGTATCGTTCCGGGCTACCGGTTAAAGTTCTTTTAAAATAAAACTAATAGCAACAGTGACAAGTGTCAAATTACGCGCGAACTTCAATCAATGTTTTTCAAAAACTATTCAACGAAAACCGATAAAAAAAAACTTACCTACATCCTCGGGTGCTGTTTCCGACACCGCATTATCTCGAGAATCCATAGCCACAAAAAATGACAGTGAATCGAAAGTTCGAAAAACTATTAATAACAATCTGTTTCTAAGGTGGCGAGTCTAGCGACCACTCAAAATAAAATTCCATCTTTTGATTTTCAGCTACAGGTAGCTCAAATGAGAGAATAAGTAACCAAGACGGAGTATCAAAAAGTTGTCATTCATTTGAGGAGGTTATTTGCAATGTCGGTTACAAAAATAAAGTTTTTGATAAATAATAACAACTCAAAATTGGCGGCCATTTTTTAATTCACAGCTATTTGGCTTTACTAAGCATGCGTCAGAAGTTTAGGATCCAGTCCTCCCATTTTTTGGAGAAAACGCGCAGAAAACACAGGGAACTTTCGTATCCAGACTCTGCCGTCCAATATGGCAGACAGAAAGTTATATAAGTTTATTTTTTTTCATTATATGTAAAAGAAATTCGGTAATGAAGTTATTAACTTCTCGAGTAAATCGATCTTTGAATAATATTATTGCACATTATAGTTTCTGTACTTTTTTGAGGTCATTTTCAGTCAGGTCTTTCTTAAATAGCCCAGAAAATATGAAAGTTCTCGTCGGTAAGTAACTTATTTTAATTTTTTTTATACAGTAATCTAACTGATTATAAGTTAAACACAGAATAAATAGGACCACTGAAGAGGAGTTTAAATATAAATTGCCGTACCATCTTTGTATTTGTGCTGTGGAAAATCTCATTAAATGTAATTGATTGGTTTGATCAGATCTGAACCAATAATAACATCTTGATTCTTATTAAAGTGAGTTTGACTTTAACAATATTTTTAATTTTATATTTTTTGATCTTGTGTGCAAGTGACAACTCAGTATCTCCGAGCATATTATCTATTGTCAGTGGAATAAATCTGCACCACCAATTATCAAACTAAGTTGGACAAAGTGACATTTCTAAGGTGGAGTTTGAATGGCTAAACGAGTGTGACACAAATGCATAGAAAAGGGAATAAAGTGTCGTAATATGGTGCCGGCCGAATGGTTTGTCACTCTATTAATTGTTATGCAACATAGAAAATGTTTCTCGACTTTTTCGTCATATATTTTTTTATTAAAAAAAATTAAAAATAAAAGTCAATGCGCTGGCAAAAATCAGTGCGCGCGCTGATGATAAACCGGGATTTTGTTTTAAGTGGCTTTAGGGTAGAGAGTGGCCTTAATTTTTATGCATGCAAGCTATGTCTAAAAGCAAAGTCACTTTCATATATTCCTAAAATCTATAAGGCCTTTGGGATATTCGGTGCGAATAAATGCTTACTTTTACATTAATTCTTATGCATGTAAACTTTGCCTAATCAAAGTCACTTTCATATATTCCTAAAATCTACAAGGCCCTTGGGATATTCGGTGCGAATAAATGCTTACTTTAACATTAATTCTTATGCATGTAAACTTTGCCTAATCAAAGTCACTTTCATATATTCCTAAAATCTACAAGGTCCTTAGGATATTCGGTGCGAATAAATGCTTACTTTTACATAATTCTATGCATGTAAAACAATGCCTAACCAAAGTCACTTTCATCTGTTCCTAAAAATTATGAAGTCCTAAGATATATTTTTACACTTTAATACTGTTATGATACTAAGGTATTATTCCTTTTAAATTCTTTCAAAGAACTCATTACTTACTTTTAAATTCTTACAAAGAACTCATTACTCTTTTAGAGGAATATTCAACGATACTAAGGTATTTATGTATATGTTTAATCAAGGTCAGTGACATATATATTGTGGTAACAATTAAGCCACTATTATTTGCCCCTACGAACTGATGACTCAGTAGCTTTCATATCACCAGCCGGTTTTGCACATAGCTTTATATATAGGGAGCGCCCAAGCTCTCGTCACATGCCGTGTTGTCCTGGGATTCAAATTCCTGCCGCAAACTGGTTTCAAATGTCGGCTTGTTTTCATCTAATTGGCAAGAAGACGCGCCCAAGTTCTCGTCACATGCCCTGTTGTCCTGGGGGTGCACATTCTTATCATGAACCGGTTTCAAACAATGCGATTGTTCTTTAATTGATTGGCAAAAAGACGCACCCAAGCTCTTGTCATTTGCCGAGTTGTGCTGAGGGTTCACACCTTCTGAAACAGAAAATGTTTCTATGACCAGCAGGAATTTTTCAGGAGCAAGTTCCCTTGTGTGTACAGTTACTAAACTAAACACTTGTTCGGCGTTTTAAATTCAATGTCAAAATTTTACGCATTCGTTCATTAAAACTTTCTGAGGCTGCTTTATCTTCTTAAAACTACCACCCGAAAGGCTACGGACAGATCAATTGATTTTGGAGAGGTTAGGGAGTCCGAAGATTAAAAAAATATCCTGCAATCCTAAGAGCAAAAAAATAAATCTTGTAAAGAGAGAGCTCAAAAAACAAAATTTCTAAATTGGAAAAAAAAAACCTGCGCTGTCAACTTGCAATGGCTTTTAAAGTATCAGCTCTCTGCCTAACATGCTTGGAAAAGAGTTATCAGGGCCCTGTTCGAACTCAC
>JAOBBB020004709.1:0-25856 GCA_025331005.2 Zoanthus gigantus | reverse complement strand
CGAGTCTCCTTAGATTCTCCAGAGCGAAGGCTATAGCCGTGATTGATTTGACTCCTGGAAGGCATTATGGATTTTATATACATATACAGTAATAGGTAACAAGCATATACAGTAATAGGTAACAAACAGCCGAAAGTTCCCATTTAAGATAGGAAATAGTGAAAAAAAAAGTTTGATGTTGCTTGAATGATAAACATCAAGTACAAATAGCAAGTATGTGTAAGTAGCTACCCATTTTAGTGGCCTTAGTTAAGCTGCTAGTACGTATATATGCTTTAATAAATACTTGATGTTTTTCATATAAACTACACCCCACAAGTATTACGCATTCGTTTTAAAATCAGTGTAATGTCATCCACGAAGTTAAGGTCTTGACTCATCATCTTCCATCATATATTTCAGTGTTTGAATTTTGTGTTACCTGCCACATGATCAAACTGATAGCTATTATGAAGAAGGTCGACATTAGGTAGTATTGCTTCAGACCGCTCGTCACGAGACTCCCAATTTTCAGCCGTGTCTTTATATTATGCTCAATAACTGGTAGCCATTCTTGCAAGGTTGACTCAGCTAACTTAGAAATCATTATTGCAACTTTGTTATGTTAAGTTACCTCGTCTCTTCCACAGTAAATGACTGTTTCCTCAGTTGAAAGCTTTATCTTTCCAAAAACATTCAATCTGCATTCGCTTATTTCTAGTATCTACATGTTGCATTCTCGCATTTCTTAGTTGCCTTGTGCTGACTTGCCTTTTGTGTCTGCATTGGTTGTAAATACATTCCATGCCCATTACATGTCGGAAGTTTATTGTCCCCTTGGGTCTCAAAAAGGACATTATCAATTGACGGGCTTCTATGGAGCTTTCACCTATCGATGCCGTATTGCATTGGTAATCTGTAACATGTTTGTCTGGAAGTAACTGGCTAGCCTCTTCCTGGGGTGGCAGGTGTTGCATTTTATCAAACCTTTCACCTGGAACCAGACCAGCCAGGATGAAGGAAACACTGACTTAGGATCCCCAAGTCATGAAAACCTTTCTACCACTTCAAGGCACGACATTTTTCAGATCACTGATATTGACTCCACATCCTTGACGAGAGTTTATCAGATCACTTATTCCAAGTACTTTGATGTCAGATTATGGGATCAGTGATCCGTCGCATTCCACTCCATAAAGGATCCAACAGTTCTAATCAGGCGTCCACTTTCAAGTTCAAAGTGTAGTTTAAAGTACGTGTCCCTTATCCTCCCTTTGCTTTTAAATGAAACATCAGAAAACTGATGAAATAACCGTGAAGTCCGAGATGTTTGAAATGTGTTCATATTCTCCCCAAAATACCCTAGATCTTTAAAATCAGTATTCTATGGAATTAATTAGAAAAAATGATAGTTTAATCTCAGTTTTCGATATTATTGTAAAACATTTTCCTTTGTTTTAGTTGTTAGTTGTGTGTGTTTTTCAGAAGAGGAGTTAGAGCGGAGAAGGGGAATTTGCGTCGACAAAAACTAACGAAATAAGATACAAATCGAGATTTGTAGCGTTTTTTGGTAAAAAAATAGTTGATATTTATTTCCTACGTTTTTTTCTAAAGACGGGCGAATTGTATTTAGCTAGTTAACTCAGTTATACTGTAACTGCAAGAGCGTCTCAATTGATTTTAACTAATGCTATTAAAAGGAACAAATACAGTTCACCGAAATCGATCCTCACAATTGAGATATAGAAGTCAATAAACCACTCGAGTAGTCAAGTTGCAAATTAGCTCTCAGCAGACACTGGTTCTCATTTACCTACCCCGAAAGGATGGAAAGCTGAGTTTGCTTAGGCGAAAAAGGTCACACAAATAGTCAAATCTTGGCAGAGACGGGATCGAACTGAGGACCTTGTGGTTGGAAGGCAGAGATCTTACTAACTGTGCCAACCATGCCCGCCCTCGCTAGTGTTTGTTTACAGCTTATTTCGACAATTTTTGATTAATCACATTTTCTTATATTTCATGTCACAGATTAGAAATGTGGCGAAAACTGATGTGGACACAGTTCTTATCTACTCCAGACAAAATGAGCAGTTGAAAGAACCACAGTGTCACAGACACAACTGTTTTCACCCATTGGCTATAGCAGCATCAGTGATTCCTTATGACAAAGGGATCTACATACACCGCATGCTGTCGAGGGGAGAAAAAGTGTTTGTACAATACCAGACCACTCCCCATGAAAATTTCTTCTTAGCAATTGATGGCCAAGGAAAGTTGGGAGAAGTTGGAATGTTCCTGTTTCCGTCACTGCAGTTTCTGGCTTATGAAGCCAAGTGGTAATAACCTTTTTTCTGTGTGTCAGGTATATAGTCTAGATATAATAATAACAATAATAATAATAATAATATAAATAATAATAATAATGATGATGATGATAAATAATAATAATAAGAAGAAGAAGAATTTTAGCATAATAATACATTCTATTAAAAATTGATATTATCATACTAATCTATAGCTAAAAAGACAAAAATGTTATAGAAACATCTTAATAACCGAGTGCGAGGTCTGTCTGGGAGAATATTTTGTCCCAACTTTCACTGTATGAAGGACCGAGGGCAAAATATCCTCCCGTACAGACCAAGCAAACGAGGTTATTAAGATTTTTATGATATGGCTCATCATTTACGTTTGTTTCGTCGAAAAAAGTCTTTTATTTATTGAAGAAATTAGCTGAAATGTGTTTTACAATAGATCAGATAGTTCATGCACTGCTGAACTGTTTTGACCGTTTTGCTCCACTGTGAGTGTTTCTGACATACTTTGCTGGTGGCTCATCGAGGGTGACTTGTAATTGCGAAGGCTTTGGACATCCTTGTGGCCAGAAAGCTTAGACAGACATATTTCTGGAAAATCAGCATCAAGGAGACGGCTAATGTTGTTTTTTCTGACAGAGTGGCCCTTCACGTTTCCTTCAATTTTCGCGATCTTCGCCGCCTTCGATAGAAAACTGCCGATGTCATTCTTTCCAAGTGGACGGTTGTGGAATCTTTTGTCCCCAGGGCTCATTCTTCTGGTTTTTACAGTCAGATAAAATGAGCTGTTTGGCTTCAACAGAGTTTCCGGGCGTTTGCTGGCAAACAGCTTGTAGTACCGCACCGGGCAGCGTTCGTTGCTCGTTGCCTGCAGTTTTGGATTGAACTGTCGTGTGTGACCTCCATCTTGCCCTCTTCTGGTCTTCGTGGCACGCTCGGCTTTCCAGACGAGCATTTTATTTCCAGTGTTGGTATCTTTCTAGAGGGAGACGTCACCCAAGCACAGCTTTCTACTTTCATCCCGTGCCTGGAAACCAAAGTGCAAGAAAAGGAACCACCAGAGTGTGCGCTGAAGAGCCGATGGATCGTGACAGCCGAATTGACCACTCTCAAACAGCTTATTTTCTTTTTCAAGAGTAACTTCTCGGCAAGCATTTGAGTTGTTGCAACGACTTTGTGCCACTAGCTCTTTCCGTTTTGCATACCGTAAGTCTTTGGACCACTGAAACTCTTTATCCACTAAGATATTCAGCTCGGAGCCATGCTCTTTCAACTTTCTTGCAACAATTCGCTGCAAAGACTCAGCGTGTCTGGCTCGTACTCAGCGCCTTTGTTTTTCTTCCTTATTTCAACAACAAATATGGCCAAGAAGCTTGCTTAGCCTCACAGATGGAATTTCACATAATTTTCGGACTTCCCCGACACTTACATAGAATCTTTTCCAAGTATTTATGTCACTCTTTGGTTTGTTTACAGTTTTTGTTGACTTTTGAGCGTCCACAAACTTGGTGATTTCTGCAATTTTCTGTTTTGCCAAGTACGAGTCGTCCACTTCCACGGATTTTTGATACTTTTCAGGCTCTGCTTCATTTTGTAAGTTATTTTTCCCAGTAGTTACGTCTTTTAAAACTTTTCTAGGGTCAGTAGCGTTCTTAAAATCTTCCATGTGAGTTACGAAAGTTGGTTGTTGACCTAAAATCAGTACTGCCATATAATAAAAGATTTTAAAAATTAGTTTAATATAATAAGTGTTTTTTTAAATGCTGAATTGCTTCTGTCTGCGAGTCTTTTGTGTTTATAAAAAAAGTAAATAGACAAAAACAAAAAAATATAAATATATAAACATACAATGGAACCCCGCCTTACGACCACCTTGTTAATACGAGCACCTCGTTATTACGACCACTTTTTTTGGGCCCGGCAAAACGTCCTTACATTTTCTTATAGAAACACCCCGTTTATATGCGACCAACGACCAATTTTTTAATCCCGAAAAGCATTTTTCTTTGTTTTTAACCTCGTTAATACAACCACTAATCCATGCATACAAATTGCAATAGGAAATGCATTGTCAAATTATAACAGTTTTTATGTCACATTGTAATCTTTTTAAAGCTTTAAGTCATCAAAACGGAATAGATACTTTTGAAACAATAACTTTTTAAACTAAAAGTCACTAATTAGCTAGTGTTGACATAACATCAAAATAATTAAATTGTTTTTAAATTTTAGTCCTAATCCAGGCAATAGGAAATACTCAAATCTCTTGCGTTTTTACTGCTATTAGTTCGGCGAGACGGGCGGGCATGGTTGGCGCAGTTGGTAAGATCTCTGCCTTCCGACCACAAGTTCCCCAGTTTGATCCTGGCTCTGCCGAGATTTGAATATTTGTGCGACCTTCTTTTCCGCCTAAGCCAATTCAGCTTTCCATCCTTCCGGGGTAGGTAAATGATTACCAGCGTCTGCTGGGAGCTAACCTGCGATGGATTAGTGTCCCATCCAGGGGGATTCAAAGACTCTCGTCCGCTTAACACTACAGAAACCGGAGATAAGCGCCGGCTCCATGGGCCACTATAGGCTCGTAAAGGATTTAGCTAGCTTAAATAGATATCTGAACAGACATAACTTGAATGCTGCTGAAAAAAATAGCAAAACAGTTACTGTTCATCAGCAGGATACCTAAATTGTGTGCAACTCTACAATTGGTTTTGGCTCCATTAAAATCAGTAACAACTCAACTTACTCCTTTAAGTCAGACAACTTAAGTTTAAAATGTTTACAATCATAGCTATTTTATATAATAGATTTAAGGGGTAAAGCTCGCTTCCATCGCGGCCTTTGTGTGCCCTTTTAGTGACTTCAAGTTAGCAACTAGTACGTTTGTGCTATCTATACTTGTTGTTCAAATTTGTTATAAATTTTGCTGATTATTTGTTAGCCTATATTAAAAGACATGACATAACCGTGGCAAACAAACAAATAGGGTATTTATGCATGATTACTTAACATGGACATTTCTCTAATTTTTTAAATACAGTATTTTCTTGATCTTAGTCGTGCATTGATTTCCCAGGTGGACTGTAATGTTTGACAATACGGATCATAACCAGTTTGATGCCAGCTCCGATGATAGCGCTATAGGATCCGTGTGTGAGGAGGAGCCCAATTTATTCGTCATGAACAACTACTTCAGTATTGGCCTTGACGCTGAACTTTGCCTTGAGTTCCACATGAAACGAGAGGAGAAGCCAGAACGATTCACAAGTCGACTACACAATAAAGGCGTTTATGTTCGCTCTAGTATCCGTAAGATGATGAAGAGGTCATCAAAGATGTTACAGGATGATATAGAAATCGAGGTTGATGGCAAGAAAATCGACTTGCCTGTTCTAGAGGGTATTGTGCTATTAAACATTGGAAGTTGGGCGGCCGGGGCGAATCTTTGGGGGAGTCACACAGATGACAATTTTGTGATCCCTTCATATAGTGATGGTATGGTAGAAGTAATTGGTTTAACTGGCGTCATGCACATGGGTCAGATACAGAGCAGTATTCGTGGTGGGATACAACTTGCGCAGGGCTCTCAAATCAATATCAAACTCAAATCTGATTGGCCAGTACAAATTGATGGCGAGCCTTGGATGCAGAGCGCTGGACACGTGATTGTCCGACCAGTGCTCATGCAAGCGAAAATGCTGAGGAAGCGTAAAGCAAGAGTGAAAACTGCGCCAGCTTATCCTCGAATGGCCAGACAAGCTACTATTGGAACTAGCACTCCTTCCTCTATAGAGGTAGCACGAAGTGTCTTTCATACTCCTTTATCGCCATAGATATTTGATGCTGAACAAATTAAGCAGTAATTATACCACTATTCTTCTCGCCAATAGGCGAATCTTTTATGACGTCTTTTTTTTTTTTGCATTTGACTATGAACTGTGATCCACTTACCCAGCAAGACAAAATGTTCTGAATGTTGGAAGAGCAAAATAAAACTAAGCTCTCTAGCGATTTTGAGTCCGATATCTGAAATAACACGTATTTGGCGCGGCTTTGAAAACTCAAAATTTTACAATGTTTATATGAGCTCATTAAGCGTTTTGCTACCCAGCCTAGCAGCAAGTTTTGAAAATCTTTAATTATAACTCAAAAGTTTACAAAGCAAACAAAGAACAGATCTAGCGAAACTATTTCTAAACAGTATTCCTTCATTCCCTACACAAAAATGAGAACATTTTGGATGTTTAGAGAAACTTTCAAAATTTGTTGCTAAGATGGGTGGCAAAACGCTTAATGAGCTCATTTAAACTTTGTAAAATTTTGAGTTTTCAAATCTGCTTCAAATACGCATTATTTGAGACATCGGACTCAAAATCGCTGGAGAGCTTAGTGTTATCTTGTTCTTCCAATATTCAGTACACTCTGATTTACAGCCCAACCAGGTGTTGAGACTCCTGAAATCCCATATGCTAATGAGCTAACAATGTAACAAAGATTCGCCAATACAATACATTAAAGCACATTCCACTACAGCATAGTATCTACAACAATACATTGAGTGAGACATTCGTTCCGAGAGCAAAAGTAAAAAATATTGAAAGTAGCTAAATTAGTCGAAATTCTTTTTAAAAATTGTTAAAAAAGTAAGAGAATTGAAATCTAACTTTGTTTCTGTTGTTTGCTAGAGTTGCTTCCTTTATCAAGCGGTTCCTAGCGTTGGTGTACGCGCCCTTTTTGACTCGCGGATACTTTGTAGGAGTAAGAGTGAGTTGGCCGCAAGTTTTTTTTTTTTTGCGTAAAATCGTTAAAAAGCCTCTAGCCTTTTTTGCGCGATGAAAGGAACAAGATCAGTTTTAACAAGTTTCTTTGCGAATCCTTGTGCCATAATCAAAAACCAGTTGTACAGCCAGACTAAACCAGTTCTAACCTGTGTTGCACTTGCTAACGGGTGAGGGCCTATAAAGCGTACTAATATTTGAATTTAAAGTTAATTATAATTGTTGCATATGATCAGGCAATGGTTGTTTTTTTTTTAACTGTCTCGACCCGCGGGGAAAAATGGAATAACTTTATTTGACGTGAATTTTGAACGAGTTACCTGTGGAGGATGCTAGTTTGCTCACTTTTGCAGTTTTACTTTTGCGCAGTATCCGTGAGTCGTCACAAAAATTACTCGTATAGGAAGGGCTTAACGTGCTCGAGAAAGGGTATTACAAGCAAGGCGGAAAAAACTCGCGCCAAAATTCATCGCATACGCGACGTTGGTTTACAGAGTTTTTGCTTCTGTCTTGTAATTTTATGTTCACTAACAAACAATTTTTTTTACATTGTCTAATAAATGGAAACCAATTCTAAATTGAGGAATGAAGGTATGTTTTATAAACAATGTTTCGAAATTCATACACATTTATGAAGATGTAAATATTAGTAATGTTTAAAATTGAAATATTACAAATTGTTCTCTGGCTAAATGTTTGATAATCCAAGAATCAGTGACAAAGTTTTTATTTCAAGTTACAATCTTGGCACATATCTGTTACTAGGCATGCTTGGATGGGCTGTAGCAAAGGAAGAGCCGAAGGGCCCGTCCCCCACCCCCTACCCCCATCGTTTTTACCCCAACCTTTGTGCTCACTACTTAGTTTTGGACACTCGGATTTTGTTTCAAATGGCGTTTGAATCCGAGATTTCAGACAAACTTAATTTCAAAATTTCACGAACCCCTCTAGAAGGTTCGTTCCTTCAACATTCGATTGTTTGTTTGTTTAAACAATTGTTAATCTAATAATGTTTGAAAAATTTAACATTTAATAATTGAAAAATCGAAATTATTTTGCCGAGTGTTTTAAAGTTTTTGGTTTGTAATTGAGAGTTTGAGTTGTGCTCGAGTTGTTCGTTTGATTTATTTTTGTAATGTCTTTTAGGAGAATTTTGTGTTTGTAAACAATTTTTATAAGCGAAACACATTCCATACATTATAGTGTTTTAAATAGGAACACTTACTGTAAAACTAATTAATTTAATTTTTACAGTTAAAATGCGACGGTCTCAACTTATTTGCGTTTTCAAGAATTACATTAAGCGCGAAAGCAGATAAATATAATTGCGTTGAAACGGTAAATTCATGACCATTGCAGTCTATAATATATTAGCCCCTTCAAGATTTGTAAAAATATTTCAGAATATTAGGTCGCGCTAATGTCAAAACAATTATTCTATTAAGTTCATTAAACATAAAGAAAGTGTGAAAACTAAAATATATGAGCCGGAAATAAACAAAAGGATGAATATGGATGGCTTTCTTGAGTGTTATGTATCAGTCAATTTAAACCCTTGCACGAAATCCCGGGCAATTTAGCGGGGATTAGGTATAGAAGTTGTGCCTCAAGAGACGGGCATTATAGATTTGGGAAATTTTGGCGGATATTGGGCGGGGGTTAAACGGTTTCAAAAAAAATGCCGCGAAGAGCCTGGGAACTAGTTTTGCATCGCCACATCTGAATATATTTTAATATCTTACGTCGCGCATGATATACTAGATGACTGTGGGCTTTGTTCTGTTTGTGTTAAAAATCAACTTGAAAGCAAAGAATTTAAATTAATTTTATAGGCATAGCTGGAATACCCCAGAAGGTGGGGCATTAGCAGTGTTTAGAAACCCCTAAAGTCCGATCCCCGCCTAATGATCGGGATTAGGAATGACGGGGGTCGCATTAAGGGTCGTTCTTTTCCATATCAAAAGGATCTCATAAAGAAAGCGATCAAACTTTCAGCGGTATTATTTATATAGGGTGGCAAATTGATCATGAAAATCGTTCGGACTTTGGTTGTATTTGTCGCCGAAACATTTTTTCATATCGCTACTTTTAATTTAAAAATGTTTTTAAAATCTTTCGCTATTAGAAGATTTGGAAATGTTCTCCAAAATACTTTCTAAGTACATTTTTAAATATCAAATTCCTGCAATTTTCACGAACATTTTGTCACCCTCTTTTATTCCCTCTTCTCCGTAACTCTCCCTCACGTTTTCGGAGCACAGTAAACTCTGACACCCAAATCCAGGAGTAAAAAGGAAACTATGTTCAGACGGAAGGCAAAATTGTCCTTTTCGCCAGAAACAACTTGACTTTCGGTTTATGCCGACCTCTTCTACACTTGGATGTTTGCGTCATCTGTTAATACAGGCCGGTTCTTCTTTGCTCGAAGCAAATTTCAAAGTCTTTTCCAGGTGTGCTCGATTACGATATGCTTTTGCACTGAGTTATTTACTTTCAGATCGAGTCCACGGCAAGTAAGAAGGAGATCCACGGTTGCGAGCTTTTCGGTTTTATAAAAGGAACAAAAAAACTATGTCCACAAACGATTCGGATCGACAAACATTACGTGTACCTATAAGTGGACTGCAAACTCAAAATTCAAGAACTCTTTCTTTAGTTTCAAAAACACCCATTTTTCAAAGAATCCCAGGCCTGGAACGAGATATCCCGAAATTCAAGATTTTCAGTTGACGTATAAACCCTAGTGCGACTGACCCTGAGAAGCCGAAAAGACAAATTATTTACATATATACATATAAAGATATCTGTCCTTGGCTTGCCAAGTTGTCTCTAAGACGAACCCTAGCAAAAGCCCATGCAAACGGTTAATAGTGAGAAAAAAGAACTTAGAAAAAATCAAACAACTTTCTCCATGCAAACGGGGAAAATCTACCCAACTGTCAGAAACTTTAAGTTAAAGCTTTGTGAACACCAATCTTAACAATATATACCCAACTGTCTACACAGCACGTATTCATTAATATTTAGTAAAATTTCTCAGTTGATTATAGAGTTTCCGGTGCTCTCATTGGTGGAGGCGTGCGCGAGGTGATTATATTCCAGCGTGAAAACAAATTTTCAAAATGAAAAAATAAAAAACGCAATTCCGATAAGCGTTAAGGATATAAGTAAGTTCAGAATAACACTTTTCAAAGGTAATACAATATCATTATGATAATCGTGTTAATTAGTGAAATATAAAACTCCGGGTGGAAATATTTCAAATGTCGAGACGCGTGACTGAGCAAATGACAACAACAAATAAAATTTTGCACAATTTTTCCTTTATTTGACAGAATGGTTTCAACAACAAACCATAAGTGATTTTACCAAAAGAATTATTCGCCTCAGGATCAGTGAATATCTGGGTGGTGAATATTCACCAGATATTCACTTCGCCTTCGGCGAATAATTGTTAATTAATATGCAACCGTAGTTCACTGCCCAAAATTCGCGCGCACGATTGGCCTAAATCGATCACATGAATTGCATTACTTTCGACAACGTCACAACTGTGCTCTAACTTCAATAACGCATAATTTTTGTGTTATTGAAAATGGCCGAGTCATCAAGATTTTCAGTGTGTACAAGAAAAAGAAATTTCAGATATCAAAATAACTCAATCCCAAAAGGCACACACCTATAGCCAACATGGAGTGTTTTTGTTTTTTTTTAAAAAAGGTAAGATTTTATATTATTAAAACTGGAAACTTGTGTTCACTTTATATACACGCTTTTTTTAATAAGAACCAGTAAATTTTGCTGAGGTTCATTGTTCTTAATTTTTGGGCTGCTTCAGCCTCAATTTGTTCTTAATTTGTTCTTATTTCTGTGAGCGGTCTGAAATGAGAAATCAAAACAAAAAGACAAGGCATTGAAAAACAATACTGATCGTCTTTATTTTGAGGAGATCTATGTACATTTATCCAAGATTACTGACTACTGTGCATTTTGTCCTCTTTTGCAGTCCTCGCCCACAGCTGCAGAGGTCATTGTTTTGTTGTAAAGTAGAAGCGTAACGCTTGTGGGATGTGGCTGGAATATAGAATATAACTGTGTTGCACATGCGTGCTGGTAATGACATAGCCACTAAATAGGGCACTATAGCCTCGCGGGTCAGAGGGACTAAGCCCGTACAAAAACCCTTAAAAATAGAGTAAGCCTGAACGTTAGCAGCCGTGGACAGCTGTTTCGGCCTTATTGGGCCTCGTCAGCACGGCACAGCTAACAAACAGGCTCAGTTTCCCACAGAAAATACAAAGTAAAGTGGAAGCGTACGGGCTTAGTCCCTCTGACCAGCGAGGCCATAGTGCCCTATTTAGTGGCAGTGCCATTACCAGTACGTATGTGCAACACAGTTATATTCTATATTCCAGCCACATCCCACAAGCGTTACGCTTCCACTTTACTTGATATTATATTCTGCCCTGCGAAAAAATACACACACTTGAAAAAAAAAAAAAAAAAGTATTTGTTCCCTTTTGTGATTTATTCCAAATTTCCAGCACTTCTAGTTTTTTTAATTGTCACCTAGCTTAAGACTCTTTCACGTGATTTCTACCTCGTACGAATATAAGAACCAATCACACGTCATGCTTAGTTTAATGACGTAATAAAGTTCATGTTACATCACGTGCGCTGGCATTGGTGACCTTGACCACTGCCTTCGTTGTTGTGTGTTTGTGGTGAAAAATTATTGTTGAATTAAAAGTACTTCCGTAGTATATGTTGTATGGAGTGATAACGGCAGAACCTCGGCTAAAACAATTGTCTTCAAAGTTTCTCATTTGCCCTCGACTTTGTTTCGGGCTAATGTTTCCTTTTCGGACAATTTTTTCAGCCTCGGACCTGTACCACTGCATACAACATACTATGAAAACTTGTACCTTATTCTTAAAATAAACCACAAAATGCACCATATCGTGATTGCTTTAAAAGTTAACTCAAAAATATTAAATAAAAACAAACTGCAAACTTTCATAAACAAACGCAGTATAATATTGTTTCTATTTCAAATCTTAAAAATATTTCTCACGTAGCTGTAGAAAATATTGTTTTTTGCAAAAAAACGGACGTTTCGGACGTTAGCCCTTCGTGGGAGAGAAGTAATGACGTAAATCACTTACTGAGCAAAAAGGAAAATCGTATACTATTTAAAATAGATATTAGATTGCCGCATCAACGATAAGGTAGTGGAATTAATGAGTTTAAGGATTATAGCGTTTTATTTTTATTCTTATTTAGTTACGGCTTTGCAAGGTGGTACAACAGGAGAACACACAATAGGACACTAGGTCCCCTCTGAGTCTGCCTCCTATGGTCAGTGTTCAACAGAATTCTAAAAAAACTTTTAAAACAGAAGTAAAAACTGGAACTTACGCAGAAAATACAAACAATTGGGTGTTACGTCACAAAAATTAAAATTTGTTAATTTATGGATTTGTTGAAATGATCCGAGCGACCAAGACTAAACAGGTGATCCTTGCTGAAAATCAACACGTTGGTGCAAATTGTCGATGAGATATTACCTCAGTTATGCTATAATGATTCCATACAAACCCTTCTAAAAATGTTTTGGTAACGTTAGGAACTAAACCAATTAAAAAGGATTTGTATGGGGTGGTCAGCGGCATAACCATAGCAATACATCATCACTGACTGGTAACAAAATGCTAAATTTCGCATGGTGGCATTTATCAGCTTAATCTTTCTGAATATTATAATCAAATTAGTGATTTCACAAATCAAATTTTTATTACGTCATCACTGCGGTACTCTATAGCATGCAGAGGGCAAAACTTAAAGCAAGGAACTAGAGGAGAAAGTAACACGTGCAGACAGTGAGCAAACTTAGGTTTACAGCACAGTGGACAAATGATGCGCCAAGTGCAAATATCATCAGAGTCGAAAACAGAGTGGTGTCTATTGAACAACAGAGTCTTAAGTCGAGTTTAGAAAGAAAAGGTAGGTTGGTATTAGCTGTGAGTCTATTTTGAGGAGGGAGGAAAACCGGAGTGCCCGGAGAAAAACCGTCGGAATCAGGTTGAGATCGACCAATAACTCACCCCACATATGCCCCCGGCAGGAATCGAACCCGGGAGGTGCAAATGCTAACTACTGCGACACCCTGACACCCCTTATCGTAATCGCTAGAAGCCTTGGTGCTGCCTAGTGCGTAAACGATAATAGTAAATGATAAAATTTAGTTTTGGTTTTAAAGATGATCAAAATGTCTTAGGGTTACTGTGTACATCACTAGCGATGCGACGCTTAAGCCGGAACGCTTTTCGATTGGTATGAATGCAGTTCTTAATGTCCTATCGGCAACTTGCGAAACATATTACCGCTCGCTTTAATGACGATGAGGTCAAGAAAAACACTCTTTATAGGCGTTTCCCTCATTAGCATACGATCCCTTAAGTCTAAAAATAAAAATCCTAAATATTAAGCGTGTTAAGTAAATTTCACTGTTTTGCCACCCAGCTGTTTGGAGTACTTTGAAACTGCGATATCGTCTTAGAATCTGCCTGTTTACAGTGAAAGGTTTCATCACTTTGTTCGCTTCAGTGACAAGCGTTCTTAAGTTTTAAACTGAATTTTTATTTGCACTTGTCCCTTCTCTATTAATAAAAATATGCTGACGAAGCGTCACCTTTAATTCACTGGTTGCTGAGACCATGAGCAACGCCTTTCTTGATTCAACTTTCTTTGCGTGATGAAACAAATTACAAACGTCAATAAACACACTACATGAGACACACATAAGAAGGACACTTTCTAGCAAACACCCCACAAACAAACAAATCAGTATTCGCTTGCAAAAATACCAAAACTTCTTGTACCAAGTATATGGAGGAAAGACGCAATCAACGTAGCCTGCGTAGCAAGCGCAAAGGAAAAGGAACACCTTAGAGGAAAATAAAAAAAAGATGGCGAACTTTGCGCTTGTTACGTAAGCCATTTATGCCCGGTTTGAAAAGGAGCCTGCGTCAGAATTATGATTCTGTTAGTAATAATGAAGGCAATGGTGACGAAATTGAATAGATGATGATGATGATGATGATGATTATGGTGTCGACGATGACGTGATGTTGGCCCTACTTTATGTTAAATGGTTTATTAAAGGTGATAGTAAGAATTTCTGATCATTAATGTTGGTAGTGTAGATGGAAGTGGCGTAACGAAGATGCCAATAAAACTGATGACTTGCAATAGTGATGATAGTAAGGGCAATGATAATGGCAGTGATGCTGGAGGTATCGACGATAACAGTGAACTCGAAACTAGACAATGAGAAAACTTAGTATTTAAGAAAATTTATAATGCATCAAAAAAGATTAAATTATTGAATCGATGATTGGTATATTCAATCGAAACGCTCATCACATCCCAAGTGTTAAAGTCCCTATATCGCTTATCTTTTTATCATTTACATGAAAAGTAGAACCCTTTAGTAAAGCTAAATTTCAAACAATAAAAATTTTTTCGCGGTTCCAGTTACGTTTGAGTTTGGAAACGTGCAAATAAGACAGTTTTGGGACAGCTGTCGTTTTTGACCGAGCATTCATTTCATTATGAAGTTCTGGTGTGATGACGTAGAAGAAGGTACTTGTACAGCTTCCGGTTGAATACTAACAATGTCAACACAACAATTTCTTTGTTTGCGGTTTAAAACACAGCGAAAAACAGAAATTCATTTTTAAGTACTTTGTTTGTCACGTTTTTCCTTGTCAAATACTAACGACAGCGAAGGACGTCTTACTGCTGCTATGTCACAGGTACCAGTCCCCGGTCGCTCCGGGTCAAAACATAAATTCCTAACTTTTTTTGTTAAAAAAGCATACTTGACGCGGAAATTTTCTTTGGTTTGACAATACTTTTAGTCAAAAAGATTTTAAAAAAAAGCAAAATAGGGACTTTAACCGCAATTACGTTAGCTGTATGTACAATTAATAGGGAGTGCGGTCGGTCAGTGTAAAGCGTAAAAAAATCATACCGCTTGTGGGATAACAAGCACAGACCGCGCATGCGTGCTTCTATTACGTACATGCTACAGCGGTCAATATCCTTTGTATTCCAGGTAATGACGTCTTGTTAGGGAGGTTAATTGAGTTAGTTTACAGTTTCAACTAATCTCTCGATATAGTTGATTTTCGGAACAAAAGTTCCCTGGATAAAACTCACCTGAAGCGTGTAACTTTGACGTCCAAAAACGAAGAAATTTTACCGATTACCGATCGCACCTGTTGAGTAGTGAAGGCAATTAGCTCAGACTTCAATATTAAAATCGTCATCACTTCAAATGCCAGTCATTCAAGTTCAGTTAACCGATAAATGTAAATACTATCAGCTTATGACGCAACCTTCCGATTATCGCGAGGTCTTCACCCAGCACTCCAACTAAACTACCATCTTTTTACGTGAGGACGTATACAGCTCTTAATATCCACGGTCGCGCGATTTCACGCTTGTTACACGCCCGTATGCAGCGAGATGCCGTTGTTTCCGAGGTGATATGACAGTTTTTAGTTGCTTGATGAAGTATTGCTCAAGTACGCGAATTACAAACTATAAAATTTTAACACAAATTCCTTTGACCAAGAGCTATAAGGAGGCTTTATCTCATGTCGAGAACTTTGCATTACATGTTTTCTTACATAGCTACAGCCGGTAAATTCATCAGCCAATTGGGTAAAAGTAAAAGTCCTTGCGTTTCACTGTCTAGTCGGAAATTTTTTTTTTTGCTACAGCTGAGAAAGTTTACGTTTAGAAAACTTCTGATCGTTGTGATTCGGTCATAAAGAAAAGCTACTAGCTTCGCGATATTCAGATATTGTCACGTGCCCAGACACTTGCTTACCTCCTCTTCTAGCTTCGAGGCTAAAGTTTTAAAAGCAGGGGTTGTGCTGTCCAAAAGTGACTCTGCCCAATCCTGGCCGATGAGAACTAGCTTTAACAGCTGGTAACGAAGACTCCTCGCTGAACAAAAACAAAAGCAACAACATTTTAGAACAAGCTCATAATAATCAGTTTCTAAAGTAATTTGGATAGTATGTGCATTTTTGTTGGTTTACAAGTGTCTTTTCATAGCGCTATAAAGCACGAAAATAACGTGAGTAATATGATCTCCACGTTATGAGAACTTATAGTTTCATGAAAAAAAAAACTACATATATACACCCTTCGTAAATCATCTTTCTCTTTGCTCAGTTTGAAAAAAATTATTAAGAAACAAAACATATTCTCTATGCCTTCATACAATGGGTAAAACCTCGGCAAAGTTTGTTCGCTTCGGTTTTTACCAGGCTATGAAGACACGGAGAAAACATTTTATTTCTTAAACAAAAACAAAAGATATGAATATTGAAACTGTTTTGTAAAACAAAAAACAATCACCGATAAACCTAGTCTCCATCTTCTTCACCTGATAAAGACTGGTAATGGCCAGTTGAAACAATGCACAATGTCGAAAAATATATTCAGTTTAATGTTTTAAGATCAGTCAATGCAAGTCCTTTTGACAAAAATATTTTAATTTTTATACTATTTTTCACTGATCACGATCTTCTGATCCAGCGTTGGCAAGAGTGTCGAATTGTACACGGTTCTGCACTGGATTTTAAACGGAGTTATTTGAAACACCGATAAGTTGAAAACTGGTCTTGTAAAGTAGATCTTAGAAATAATGTATGCTGTTTGAGTTTTTTCTAAATGCTATATCTTCTTAGAAACTTTTTCTAATGGTTCAAAAGTTTCATAACTTTGTTATTTTGACAAGCTTTTTCAAATTTTATACTCAAATCCTATTTTTGTTTGTTTATTCGTGTTGTGTGATATTGAATCAGATTGTAAACAATGACGTCAGCAGCGATTCGCCAATAGTGTTGCGTAGGTAAGGGATCGTTCATTACTCGTGTCGCAAGCAAACGATTCTAGGAATGAGTTCCGTTTTTATGGCTCCTGCCTCGACTTGTCGAGCGGAGCCATGTCATCGAGTATGAATCACATACACAGGAAGACCAAACAATTCATTTATTGAACTTTACAACCAATCAAAGTAGGTCTTTTATGCAATGTACTTTGAGCGCTTACGTACGTCGCATCGTCTCGTGTTGCAGCCAATCACACACTTACATGTACACGTTTGCAGTAGTCACGTCTACCTATTGAGTGACAATGCTCTGTCTTTAAGACATCTCAAGGGATTGTGAATACGCCCGATAGGAGCGCCTTTTGTTATTCGTGTCGAGCATAAACAACGCGTGCACGAATTTCGTGTCATCAGTGTTTTGGGTTTCTGCCACGATTTTCATATATTGAATTGAGTCAGCAAATAAGCACGCAATAAACACAAAGGCTTTTGAAAGTATTTCAAGGTTTTTAAAAATGCCTTTAGAAAATAAACTGAGTTTAACGACCTTCATCTTGTCAGATAAATTAATTTTTATTTTTGAGAGCATGGATGTGGGCAATAGAATTCAAAACCTGGACTCAATCGCTGAAAACAGCCAAAGTTTTACAAATAAAAAACAAGATAAACATCTTCCTATCAGTGACCTTAGAAATAAAGTTCAAGTTAAGATGCAGATGTTCAAATGCCTTTAGAACATGAAATTTATAACTTTCATCGTGTTAAGTAAATTTAAAAATTGTATTTTTGAGAGCGTGTATGTGTGTATCAATCGGAGAAATAATTTCGCAATCCAGATAACTTCCAGATGTAGAACTGACAACTTAGTTTAGATGTCGGTATTACATTAATAGTAGTAGTATTTGTAGTAGTATTTTTATTCACGTAAAAACAATTGAACAAAGGCTCGTTTCAACGTGTACGTGTTAACTAATTACAAAAATATAAATAGATAAAAAAAAAGCTAACATACAATAATGTAAGAACCACCTATATCAAAAAAGAAAACAAATAAACAAAAAACTGTATTAAGACAAGTGACTAATTGCAACTACATAGGTAGCAGTCTCTTGAGCAAAAGTCTGTTTCGAGATTGAGGTCTGATATGCATTTTTTAAATTCATTCAATGATTGACAAAGTCTAGCATGGTCAGGGAGATTATTCCAGAGTCGGGTAGCAACATAGGTAAACGAATTAATAAAACTGAACGGTTCTATTTAAATTGCATGGATTGGTGCTTACAGTTACACGGGTCTGATTCCAATTGTACCGTGTGTCTTTGGGTTAGTTGTTGCAGTATTTTTAGAATTCAGACAATCGATTCGGATTCTGGATTTCTGAGAAAACCATTGGGTGTGTAGTTATTTGTAAATATGCTAAGTGAGTTTGAGGAAATATTGACCGGATCTGCGCACCTTCTCTTTTTTAAAATTGTATGTTTGATTCACGGGTACTTCGTAGGAATAGCAGTGAGTTATATCAGAGACTTTCTTATTTGCATAAAATTTTGTGCAACAATGGTTACACGATCCTCCAGCCTACTTTGCATGGTTTGTTTGTATATAAATGTCTCAATCCGCAATGTTCACCAGTTAACGGAAACTGGTTCTACTTTAGTTATACCATTTTAAAATAATCTTAAGTTCGATTATTTGATTCGTTTAGGGCATTGGTTAATTGTTTGCTATTATCAATGCGTCTTTGTTCGAAAAATTTAAAGCAGAACTGAGAAAACCAGAAGGAAATCTGGGATAGCACTCTCACTCTTTGACACAAATCTTAAATGACTTGTGTGTGGAGGATGCTAGTTTGTAGTTTTGCTTGTGCGCAGTATCCGTGAGTCGTGTCATTGAGTCTTTTGATTTTATTTGTCGGCCTCATTTTACCGTTGTCTTCGTCGCCCTTTATGTCAGTTTTTCACGGATTGGATGGTACGCCAGTATTTGAATATTTTTTGTTCAAATTAAAACTTGAGTGACTTGAGTCAGTAATAGCAAGAAAACGCGAGAAAGTAAGAAATCATAGAAACTCAACTCATCGTTATTAGATATGTCTCGCAATTTTCTGACCTTGGAATTAAAGTAACGAATAATTTGTCCTGGAACAAACATATTGGAGAAATATGGCAAACAGGAAGTTAATACTAATCCGAATAACTTGCAAAGAAAATTTTGACTTCGATATCAGAAAACTTCTAAACTGCCCCCTAGTAAGACCTACGCCCGACTCTGGTTCCAATAAGCCACGAAGTACAGACTCCTCATTGAAAATGTGCACCGTCGTGCCACAAGATTTATCCTTGGGTACCCCCACAGGAATATGGCGGGCATGGTTGGCAAAGTTGGTAAGATCTCTGCCTTCCGACCACAAGGTCCCCAGTTCAATTCCCGGCTCTGCCGAGATTTGAACTGATTAGTGTGACTTTCTTTCCCGCCTAAGCTAACTCAGCTTTTCATCCTTCCGGGGTAGGTAAATGAGTACCAGCTTCTGCTGGGAGCTAACCTGCGATGAATTAGTGTCCCGTCCAGGGGGAGTCAAAGACTCTCATCTGCTTAACACTACGGAAACCGGAGATAAGCGCCGGCTCCATGGGCCACTAGGCACGTAAAGGATTTAGCTCAACAGCGTGTTGTTGCATTCAGTAATTAAATAACAATTCACGAGTTTTGTAAATATACTCCAGAACATGATTTGTTATCATGCATACCTTTCAAACAACGGGATTATGTCTCTGTATCGATATGGATATGAAAAGTGCTTAAGAAGCATTCAAGCCCCGCCATGCCTTCAACACTGCTTCTTTGATTTGTTTTAAACACCCTGGGAACTGAAAAGCCTCAGCTAAGTGGGTAAATCTCTTTTTTCTACTCAAAAATTTGCTTTGCATTCGGCATCCCCTATTTTGTCAAAATCAAATTGTTCATAATCATATTCAAATACTGGGCTCTTTAAATAGTATTCGTTATACAAAAGCAGAAATTCTTCACCTGAAATACTGTTTTCATCAAAATAATAAGACAAAGCTTGATGTAAGTCTTTAAAAGACATTACTGTGTACCTCTGCTTTACTCTCTGTCAACTGTAATTTTCTGTTGGCATTTGTGGTGATTTCGATGTTGTTTTGCTTAATGAATTGCATTTGGTGCCTGAACCACGTCCACAACCTAGTCGAGTTCTCGTGGGCCAGCTAATCAAAAACGTCTGGTGCTTAAGTTCCCTTTCTATGAGTCAGCAACTGCAAAGCTGTTTGATGTAGAGAGGGATTGCATTCAATCACACAACTAGGTATAATTCCATGGGGAATGGCCAGGTAGAAAGATGGAATGGAACTATTTTGAAGGGAATTACGACATCTTTGAAATCTAGGAACTTCTCAGAAAAACACTGGCAGGAAGTTCTTCCAGGTGTTCATCGTTCAGTTCGCTCACTGTTGTGTTCTGCAACCAGTGAAACACCATATGAACGCTTTCTTCCCTTTCCAAGAAGATCTTCATCTGGGACTTTAGTGTCATCATGGCCACAATGCCTGGGCCAGTTTTACTGAAGCGAAATGTCTGCTCTAACAAGTTTGATTCATTGGTTGAAGAAAATGAGCTACTTCAAGTGAAACCACATTATGCTCATGTGTTCTTTTACAATGGAAGATATACTACCGTTTCTCGTTGACAGTTGGTTCCCAAAGGTCAGTCTAAAACACCCCAGCAAACAGAGACAACAGTTGAAGGTCTACCAGACAACCTAGAACTAGAGAGACCAGCTCAAGGGGTGAATGAAGTGGCCTCAGGTTGTGCATACATTACTTTGTTACAATAATAATGGTGATGGTGGTGATGATGATGGTGGTGGTGGTGATGATGATGGTGGTGGTGATGATGATGATGATGGTAATGGTGATGATGATGGTGATGGTGGTGGTGATGATGATGGTGATGATGATGGTGATGGTGGTGATGATGATGATGATGATGGTGGTGGTGATGATAATGTGATGGTTGTGGTGGTGAAGGTGATAATGATGGTGGTTTTGATGGTGGTGATGATAATGATTTCATGATACTAATGGTAATGATTATTGTCAGTGATGATAATGATAAAGATGGTGTTGATGATGATGTTGATGATGATGATGTTGATGATGGTGGTGGTGATGATGATGTTGATAATGGTGATGGTGGTGATGACAAAATTAAAATAGTTAATTTCATTGTCAGTGTACTAGTGTACTCTGTGTTTAAATAGCCAGAAGAAAAAACACAAACTTGATTTTGATATTTTATGGTCTTACCAAGTGCAATGCTAAAATGTTTTGATTTTCTGGCAGATATGTGGGTTTAGCTGATAATGAAAGTACAGGCTTCAAGGTATTTGATACGTTTTCAACTTATAGCCTCCATAAGCATCTGGGCTAAATTTAAACAATATTTTTAAAAACACATGATGATGATTCCATTTTCATCAGACCTGTGTGAACCCTGTGAATTGAGGTGGCCTGTTTCATCCCATAGCCATTACCTAAGTTCATGCCTTCTCGCCATCCTACTCGATCATAAGCATCTTCTTTCTTCAAATCAGTTTTTTTACTTGCATTCTCTGTGATCTCTTTGGTCGTTCTCTCTTTCTCTTACTAGCCACAATGTGTGTCTGTGTGTCATGTAAAATGTCTTCGTCTATCTTGTGGTAAAGATGGTATCCCTAATTAGTAGGCCATTGCCCAGCAAGAAATGGCTTGACACCTAAATAAAGTCATCATCATCATCTCATGTCCATACTATCGTATTCCATTTGATTTTAGCAACTTATCCAACGTCTCATTTAGTCCTAGCATGTCCACTAAATCTAAAATGCTTTTCTTATCCTTCATCTTTACCCCGCACATTGCTCTTACCATAGCTCTCTCAGGCCTTCACAAGATCACAAATTCTTTCGCCCTCAAGCACAAAAAAGAGTATCCGTTAGTCCTTTTCCTGGTGATAAAACCTCAAATTGCATCTCAGCTAGATTTACCGTAGCACCTTTTACATAATCTTAATGGCATGCTCCAGTAACGTCACTCTTTGGCTCCACAATCATCGCACCCCCCTAATGTTGTTGAAGATTTGTACCCCTATACACTCATCTTCCAATCGACACTCTTTATATGAACCGTTTCTTTTATACAACCTTCTTCAGTTTCCACTTCTTCACATACTATTATGTGACTACTAGACTATGCTATAATTTCCCTGGAATCACCTTTACATCTCTCAGGGACTTTCTGAAATCTTTTCCAATCAATTCGAATTCAATCTCAGTTTCATTCCCTCTCTCTCTGAATGCCACGTTTTTCTTCTGCTTTTTCTGATAACACGTGTTTGTGTCACACAATTTTGTTTCATTTCAAACTCTGTAGCTTTCCGGTTAAAGTCTTCTAATCCTAGAACTACTTCAATTCACCAGTGCTTTGTAAATCCCACCTACATGCCATTTAAAAGCAAAATTGTTGTTTCGCTATGAATGGTCTTCCGCTTTGCAGTTGATATGTACATTATTTTCTTTCCACTTCCTACCCAAAAATTAGACCATTGCCATCACTCTGATGTGTTTCCTTCTAACTTCCAGAAATTCCTCGTAAACTCTTACTTTACTAACATTGCAGCCCCTCTAGTTCCAGATCTATTTTCCGACCACCACTACTTGTATCTTCTTTCCTTTATTTCCAATAAAGCGTGGTTCTTAGCCTCTCCATCTTTCTTGTTGCACAAAGCACACTTGTATCCACTCTTCTCTTCCTCGACCTCATGTCTTTACACATCTCTGTTTCTTTACCGCAAAGATTTCCTACAGATATTCCAGCTCCCAAATCTTACCCATTTTAAATAAAATGACAATCCTGGGGTTCTTAGCACCCCAGCCCATTTAAGAACTGCCAGGGTTTTGGACCGTTTTTTCATTCTTAGATATTTTAAACAAAATAACAAAACTTACTTATCCAAATGTTTCTTGATTTTTTGTCACTGCGACATTTTTACTGCAACCTGTGAGCCTTCATCATGGATTGGAGTGAACTGCGAGAAGGGCTTCTTCTGTAATCTCTCACTCAGTGATTAGTTTTGATTGACTGATTTACTTGTTCAGTTGGTTTACCTCTTCATTCTAAGATTCCTTTGATGTGTTTCTGTATATGGTGTGCAATGAAGCATGGGAAATTCGATCCCGCTATCCATGGTGGTGTTCTTTTAATGGAGTTTCATTTGGATGGTATGATTTTTATATCCTATTCCTGCGCTTATACCAAAGAGGATTCCTCTATAAACTTGGGTAATATTTTTATTTTTACTTGCACATTTTTCTTTTAATTTTGCAAAATCCAATTTCATTCATTTGGTGTTTTGTTGCAGGCGAGAGAATTAAAATCAATCCACATTGATGCAGAAGGGCAATTTATCAAACTCTTGGTGCACAAGAATCATGTTAACAAATACAACCTTTTCAATCAGGTCAGTTTTGTAGGGGTAGCCCACGGGAGAGATGGAGATTGTAATATGATACTGAAAAGCCCCTATAGGGGAGTTATCATTGGGTTTTTTATTTTTTCGTATTTTTATTGCTTGTGTTCATACAATGGTATGTCTCCAGGGGCGTGTGCAGGGAGGATTCCAGGGGTTCCGGAACCCCCCTTTTCTTGGTAACAATGTTGATTTTTTCAGCATTTTTGCGAGTTTTGTAACAGTTCTTTTTTTCTACTTTTCATTAATAGAAACTAAACCGTCACTTGACTTTAAAAGTAGCCAAAAAAATCATTTCCAGAATTCACTAGTCATGAATCTGCAAGCCAATCGGTCAGCGTGCAACATCATATTTGTCATCCTCTTTTTAATGCCAACTCTGAGTTGTTCGTCATTTTCTCTCAGTGGGTTTTCTTCAACACGTGGGCAATATGCAAAGAACAATTTCTTCTTTTTTACAGAATAAAAGGTAAGCTTAAGTTCGAAATCCTGAAGTTTATCGTGATTCGTTTTGCTTTTGCAAAATTATTATATATTTTCCTTGTTTTAAAATAAAGTTAGAACCCCCCCTCATAAACCCTCTGCGCACGCCCCTGCTTGCTGCACTTTGAAATAAAAAAAGTTATTGCACTTTGTAATAACCTTCGTTGCACTTTGTAGTAAGCGTCGTCGCACTTTGTAATAACTTTATCAAAAGGTATCAGCTAAGTGAGTTTTATTAATCAATCAGTATTCCTTAACGTTTGCAAGGAACAACAAATGCCGCCAGTGGTCACGTGGTTCCCCCTCCTTATTGTACTAACGTACAGAACTGCAATAGTTATGTTCGCAAAAAGTCTTTGTTACAATTGACAACGTCCTTCATTATGGTAGAAGCAAAACCTCATCTTCAGTAGAATTATAAGAAACTCTTATCGTACTTCTGCTTGATTATGAGTTATGTATTTGTTGTAGTCTGATCTGTAGTCAAAATCCTGTTCATTTGCACAATCCTTTAAATGGGATCGCAAAATGAAATCGTAAGTAGCTCACAACTACTTGTTATAGATAAGCTCTCGTGTTGTAAACACTATATACCAGCTACACTAAGTGAAAGGCATAACAGGCATAGGCACGACAATCATTGCTAAGATATTACTGTAAAAATATTAGAATCTTTGTAGAATAACATTGAACATTATGTTGGCACCCAGAAGACAGACTTAGTATCACATTTTATTTCAACCAATCACAGTCTTTCATTCCCACATTCCTAGTTGCCATCTACGGGTTTCCCAGACATTTATTCAAATCTAGACTTCGTTTCTTGCTAATGTTTGGTTTAATTTTGACTTTAGTTAGAAAGCATTGTTTTCATTTTCCAAGCAATATTTTTGAAGTTATAATGCTATATAAATTAGTTTTAATACTTGCAATTTTTTGGACCAGGAACTGGTCCCCAAATGCTGCTAATCTTGTTGTTGTTGTGGGACAACGTCAGTTCGTATCAGACAGCGATAAAACTTCCCAATGACCCTACGAGATATTCCCAATCGATTGACGGAGTTAGATTTTTAATTTCTGGATTTTGAGATAATTTACGAGCAATTTTAGATTGCGTCGTACACATTGGTATTCATAATATTAAAAATTAACATGCATAGCCAAAGCCGACTAAAAGAACTAAGGCTCCGTCAGTTCGCATCAGATCGCCATAAATGTTTGCACAGTGGTAATAAGGACAAACCCTGTATTGACTGACTGAGTTAGACTTTTATTTTTGATTCTTGAGGGATTCTACGAGCAATTCTTGATTGTACTATACAAATCATTCAAATCTTTACTTAATATTATGCATTTTCTCTGTTTTCAACAACAATGTGGTCGTGATCCATTAATTTGAGCTACTTTAGGGAATATATAAAGCATATATTTCTGTGTCAGTTAGACACAATTACTGTACATGCATTATACAGCAAATACCGCAACTGTAGTTATATAGGACGGACAACGAAATAAGAATCAGCGTGCAGTGCATGGGAGCGAGAATCAAATGTAAGTTAAAAGCCGTCAAGTAACATGTATACGCGAGGAAGTAACCAAAGTGCAGAGTATAGATTTCAAAAGTAGCCGTTGTTGTTACTCATGATACAAAATAAGTAAACAAAATATAATAGCATACACCGAATGCAAATATGGCGGATCACCGGGCCGAGTAGCGCGAAGTCGAGGCTAGTTAGGCCACGGCTTTTCCCAGTTGTTTTGGTAGTCATGCACGAATGGCTGCACTTGTGCTAACTGAAGACGATATCCCGGGAGCTTCTCTAGCTGGAAGAAAGCCCCAGGCATTAAAATGCGAAGAACTTCGATTTT
>JAOBBB020004635.1:0-16328 GCA_025331005.2 Zoanthus gigantus | reverse complement strand
AGAATCAAGCTCTTCAAAGATAGCTATAGCTAGTCTGAGTTACTTGTTTTTTTTGTTTTGTTTTTTTTTGTTTTTTTTGTTTTTTTTTTTGTAGATTTGTTTTTGAATAAAGATAAAGAGCCCGCCAAAAGTTTGACCGAAGAGTACCCAGGGGTGAGGAGAGGGGCTGTTATTGTATTTAGAACCTGGTTGCTGCTGTGCGCATGCGTGGAAATTGTATACACAAGAGATAAATCTTGTAACTAACTGGGGCGTCGTTTTCCACGATTGTAATTTCTAAATTGTCTTGAAGGGTCTTCTCTTGCGTGCAACTGCTGAGAAGATTTATGGCCACCAACTATTTTAAAGGGTTTTAATATAATGACAACAAGAAAGGATGTTGATTTGCTGGAAGAGTGTGGAGACGGCGTCCTGTAAGCTCGCCGAAGGAAAGGCAAAATGGCCGATCGAGTTTGCAGAGATTTTCGTCCAAATGTGTTCAATAAGAATAAGTGTCAGAATTGTTATAAACTCCGAGAAGCACACACAGCAACTGGAGTTCATTTTGAGGGGCAGAAATCTGAAAATGAGCCTAAGAGATTGCCCTCTACAAAGGTACGGAGACGCAAAATACCCGCTTCTCTGTTCACGAGATAAAAACTTCATTTACCAGTTTTGTTTTCATTTTTAAGTCACAGGGAAATCGAGTAAAAACCATAGTAAAATCTGGAGCTCTCTCAACTGCGGCTCAAGAATCATTGCAAGAAGGAAAAAATCTATCTTCAGTGAGCAGATTTCTTCTTTATTTCAGATTTTCTCATTTGAATGGTATGATCCCGACATTGTTTCATTACTCAAGAGTTTTTTGTTTTACGTTTTTTCAGAAATGGCAGAAGCGATGGTTTGTCCTCAGTTCTTCAGGGATTCTAGAATGCTATCAAAACGAAGATCAGAGAGTAAGTTTACTGAAAAGATTCACGTCAGTTGTAATGAAACTGCCTTATAAAAATAATTTGGAATGCTTGCTCGTTATGACAAAAGCTAAGGTCAAGAATCTGACGCGAGAGATAACACGTTTTAGTAATATCTGTTTAGCTGTGCATTCGCTGTGATCATTTAACAACGAAAAACTTTGTGTTCAAGTTTCAGTCTGGATACGATTGATGTCAAGAACAGTTTCTTTTGTAAAATTTTGTTTTTATACTTCTTATGCGGTTACGAAATTGCCGCGCGGGACTCGCGGTTTTTAGTTGTGTAAACGACCGTGTCATTCAAATTGCTCCAATATGCCACCAAATATTTACAGAATTTGATTTTAAATAAAGAATGTTTTTGTTTTCAGCCATTTCGGTATAAAACGGTAAACTAATGTCATATTTTTGGTTGTATGAATCTCAGGGAGCAAGCAGATAATGCTTCAGCGATTTAAACTGATGCTATATCCGTTTTCTGTTTTGGTACATGGTGTTATTTCTGGAAGGCAAAGTATGTTAGCAGGTTTCGCTTTTTCAAATACCATTTTAAGCCGTTGCTACTTCTTAGTGTTGAAAACCATATATAGCCATCTAAAATGTATTAATTTCTTTGTTTTTATGCCTTAAAGCATGGTCGGTTAGTCAATCTGCTCCGTTTGATCTTTTTTAAAAACACAAGCAACCAGTCCTTTCAGAATGACCAATGAGTAGTGACTGTAGTGACACATTATTTTACAATTAAACTTGATGACCCCGCGTAAAGAATACTAAAGAAGAAAGCGGATTTAAAGTGGTTCAGTGTAAAACGATAGCGATTAAAATACAGAGAGTTATTTAAAGCTGTTTTGAAAGAGTGAAAAATTTAATGCGAAATTGCAAATTCGTATGTGATGTGAACTTATGGTTTAGTAACTATAATAAATGTGTGATCTTTTCAATTTCTCTATCACACTATATTTACAAATGTTTTGCGTCAAATTTAAGGGAAAAAGTAAAAGATATTGAATATTGTAAAAGGAACTATGTTGTGACTGTTAGGTATTATTGTTAGAAATAAGGGGTTTAGTTTTCCAGGCTAATTTTTTACTAAAGTAATTTGGAATTGGAATTACTACATCTTTCAGATTTCTTCGTAATTAGGGCTTGATATTAATAGTTCTTTTTTGTTTGATGACCCATTTACAGTACTCAAGTTTTTTAGTAGACAGGTCTATTAACAACAATTGCATCATGAAATTCATACAGTAAATAACTATTGAAATGTCAATTTAAAACCTTCAGAGAACTGTGATATTTGGATTTTTATTCTGTGTATAAATAAATATTTAGTTCTTTTAAATCCTTCGTATTACAAACATCAAAAAGGGTAAATAGTAAGTTAAATGTAAATACAGCGTTAAATTTCATTCAAAGCAAATACAAAATAAGAATACGAGCAGGTTTTCCAAAGCTGCCAAAAATAGAGATATTATGTTCTAATTTTAAGAAAAATTAACAAAGTAGTATCCATCTAACACTTAAGTGTTGGTGTAAGTTTGTATCCTCTTCTAACGTTGTTCAGTAGTTTTTTAATTTAATGCAATTTTTTGTGGATACTGACCAAAACAGTGTCACAAACAATGCTCAGGTCAGAGAAATTTATGAGGGGTGCAGAACTTTGTATGTCCAAGTTGTGCAAGAGGGGGGGAGGGTGGTGATGACAATGGAGCGAGGTTCCTGGATTGGTAGTAAATGGAGGTGTGTTGGAGGAAGTAGAACAGTTTTGTTACTTGGGAGATGTGCTGGACTGTGAAGCAGGAGTGGAGAGAGCAGTGCTAGCGAGAGTAACAGCTGCATGGAGAAGATGGTGAGAAATAGTCAGTTTATTGGTGAACTGCAGCATAGGATTGAGGACAAGGAGAAGGGCAGATGAAGCTTGTATGAGATCTGCTCTACCGTATGGAGCAGAAACATGGGCATTGGCAAGCAGACTAATGGATGTTCTATGCAGATGCGATCACAGGATGCTGAGATACATGGCAGAAGTGAGGTAGCAAGACAGGAGGTCTAGCAGTGAGATGGCAGAGATGTGTAGAGTTGAAGACCTTTCTGTTAAGTTGAGGCAGAGAAGACTGAGATGGATTGGACATGTGAAAAGGGCAGAAGGGGTGTGTTGGGTGAGGTAAGGGAGATGATAGTTGGAGGGTGAGTGGTGACAGGAAGGCCTAGGAAAAAGTGGAGTGAGTGTGTGATGGAGGCTATGAATTTGTTGGGATTGGAGGAGCATGTGATGCATGATCAATGAATGTGGAGGGCAGTTATTGCCAGTCTAACCCCATCCTAGATGGGAAAATGTGGACATTAAACAAAAATGATGATGGTGATGGTGATGATGATGATGATGATGATGATTAAAGCTGTGAAAAATGTTTCTTCCCTTAAGACACGTACCAGTTGCAACTGAAGAGTGGGAAATTTAAAGTTTTTAATCAAATATAATTGTTTCAAAACAAATCAAGAGTCCAAAGTACTTTAGTAGTAATACTAGAAAAAGGAAAAAGAATATTAAATAAAAATCACCTCAAATGATAAAATGTTGATTTTTACAAGCTTGTTGATTTAATGTTCCATAATATTATTGAGTTCTTGAAATGTCTGAAAAGGTTACTGACCATGCACAGTCTTCATTCTTACATGCTTGGTGATAGAAATAAAGTTCTATTTTGAAATAAAATGAAGATTTTAGGCTTTGATTCTTCCCCAGGATTCACATTTAGAACAGCTTGTGTTTAAGATCTATAGTCATTTGTAAATGATCAAACTTTGTTATTTTTGCAGAGTGGCTTGCTAGATTCCATTAACTTGGATGACTGTATTGGTATGTTTGTCGCAGAATTTGAAACTGGTGATCCATTCTCAATAGGAATTAAGTTAGAAAGCAGAACTTACTATTTAAAAGCTGACAACCGTCTTGAGTTGGACAACTGGTTTAGGGTGCTCAAACCGTTCATTCAAGCTGCAGGGGCTTATACTCCAAGATCACACTGCTGGTCAAGCAGTCCTGATGATTCAAATGCTATGTCAGGTAACTAAATTAACTATAATAGTTTTTTAAGTGACACTGTACACTGTGATTTCCTTAGTATTATAATCAAATATTTATAATTAATAAGTAAATAAATACTTTATTTAATGTCAGTTGCAAAGGAAGTGGTTGTCCATTCTTCCTAGCCAGAGGCTAATGTTTAATTACTCAACAGCTCAGATCTTGGTGTGAAAGTCAAATGTGTGGGAGGAAAACCAGAGTACCAGAAGAAAAACCCTTGGAGTCAGAATTAATAGGTGCTGTTCTGTTTCAGCTAATAATTGCCTTTTGCCTCCATATTGGTTTTTGGCTCCATACCTTTGTTCATTTATTGCCAACAAGTAGCTGAGGCCAAGCCTGCAGGGTAGCAGCATTATAGAGCAGTGTGTACATGAGCTGCAAGGAGAATGACTCTTGACTTCCACATAACATTATAAGAAAACAATAATGTATAATTTTTTTAGCCAATCATAGTGTGATCTCAGGCTTACACAAATTTCACGAACAATCGTTTTGTTTGTGCATCGGTTATGCCAATTCTTGGTTTTCATACAATCCCAGGAGACACAAAAGACAATAGACATAGCAGCCATGTTGGTGTACCAAACAAAAGAAATAATCAAAATTCTTTTGTTAAGAGTACTCCAACATGGCCACCATGACGTCCGATGAAAACCAGCAATTGTGTTTTGTGTAACCCATTCTTCATTCATCTGTGTCTGTAGACTGCTTTCTGAGTTTCTCAGGTTGAGATGCAGATGTACTGATTTTCAGTTCACACTAACTAGTACACCGATTGAGAAAAACAAACATATGGTAGTCGATATTCCTATAAAAGCCATTTAACTGCTGACAGATGTTTAAAAAATGTTGTTTTTAGTAGTAACACACATATTTTTTGTTTGTTCGCACTGTTTGGAAAAAAAAAATTCAAATTGAGAAATGGGTTATGCAAAATGAAATCGGTTATATGTTTGCTTAACCCATTTTAGTTTAAGCAACTTTTCAGTTTAATTGTGCAGGCCTTGATCTTTAAAGATTTATGGGCAATCGGAGCATCAATTATTAGATCTTGAGCCTAGACTGTGAGCACTGAAAAGTTAACATAAAAAAAACACGGAAACAAATTGTTTTTTAGCTTTCTCTTTTTATACTTTATTTTTTTTTTTATTAAATGCTGAGATCACTGCTCAATGTAAATGTTTTCATTTAAAATTTCAGACATGAATACAAGATCATCGAATGCAAGGGTTACAAGAGTACATAGTTTTGGCAGCTCAACAGTTTCCAGACCAGTTTTGCCACCTCGAACATCTAGTACTTATCCCAAAACTAGATTACCTGACCATGATAGAGCCACAGTAAGTAACAATTTCCAAAGAAGTTTAAATACTTGTTGAACTGTTTGTGTTTTTTTTAAAAAACTTTAAAGTATGTCGGTGAGTTAGTAAACAACATGGTCAATCAGCTCTAGATTGAAAAGTTTAATAATTGCCATAGCAAAATCATAAAGCTGATGTTTTGAGCATTGCCCTTCTTCAGAGCAAAATAATGAAGAGACCACGGGTCAGTCCCGTGGGTTGACGTTAATATACATCTGGACAGTACTGTAAATGTCAGCATTTGTGTTTTTCCTATAGTGATGATCAAATTTTTAACACGTGTTAGTTAAATTTATTAATGGTTCTGTACCAAAAACATTACCAATTGTATTATGGGATCATGTTCACGTCTAAAGTTGCAATTTAGTGATATTGAAAGAGATGGCTAAAAAAATGGAGACTTTAACAAGTTCTCTGGAATACCAATTAAGTACAGTGGGGTGACTGATGTTATTGACATTAGCAAATACTGTTCATCTTTAAATGAAAAGCCGTTTTGCCTGTAGAATTATTACCAATACCTGTAAGTTCAACCACATCACTCCTGCATCTCAACATCTTAACTAGCTCCCAGTTGATTGGCAACTGAAGTGCAGAGAAGCCTTCCTTCAATCTAAAGATTCCTAATTTGTGCATAGATTAATACGTTTACTTTTCGTTTATCACTTGAAAAGCAGTAGTAATAAGGTACACTATATTATGCAATGAATTTGTAAAAATTTGCTTTGATAGTCAGACTTAAAGTGACCAGCTTGCAACGTGTATAGCTTCATAGATCTATTTCAGAAAAAGCAGTTATTTTATGATTATTTTTTCTGTATATAAATTAGCCTCACTCGCCTTGCTATTAAGGCTTGTGATGCTATTTTGAATACAGCCAAAAAAAGTTAAAACTTCTCAAAGTATTTTCCATATTAGTATACTATGGTAAAAGTTCACCACTTTCAAGAGCACCATTTTTTTCTCAAAAGGTGGATTCTCTTAGAATGCAGCTTGAAAAACTTCGAGAGGAAAACCAAAGTCTCCACGAACAAACCAAGCTTTTTGTGCATGGCCAGGAATCTTCCCACATATTGGAACAACTTAAAAATAAGTCCGCTAGAATCAAAGCATTGGAACGAGAAAATTCAAAAGCTCTTGATTATCAGAAGGCTGTGATTTTTCAGGAAAAAGAACTACAGGAAGCTAGAGGAAACATCAGGGATTTGAAGCATCAACTTGAAGAAATGGAGAGAAGAATGAAACAGCAACAGGGTAAGGTTTCGCTCCATGCTAAAGAACTTGCGGAAGCGAGATCTGATCTTCAAGAAGCTAATAGTATTATTAGTATACATAAGGCTAGTAATGAAGCGCTGAAGAATGAACTTTCCTTCATGCGACAGCAAACCATTGAGAAGAGAGAGAAGACTGCTTTAGCTGACGAAGAACCTGAGAGTGATCAAGTTCTGAATATCGAATCGTCAGACTCAGGTGAGCAAGAAAGTGGTCAAAAGAAAGACTTGGAATCCAAATTAATGATGCTGAAACAAAAAATAAAACAAAACGAACGAGAGCTTATTATTAAGACAAAGGAACTTGAAAAAGCGAACGAAAGCCGTTCAAAAGTTGCAAAATACACGCGGTCGTTGCTTCAGGAGCTTGAAGCTAAGCTTAGTGACTGTGAAAAAAAACTAACAACAACTGAAGAGGAACTTCTTGAAAAGAGCACTGATCTTGAGCTAGAGCAACAACAGAGAGCTAGATTAGAAAGAGAAAACGTAGAATTAACAGAGAAGGTTGAAAAACTCGTCGAGTATCTCAAAAATCTGGGACTGACTACGGAGTTAGAATTACATGTATTAAATGGAGCAAAACAAGAACGGACTACAATCATTAAAAATCCAGTGGAAGACCAGTTAAAGGAGGCAGAAGAAAAGCTGAGAGTAACTGAAAAAACGTTTTCAAATGACAGGAAACGTCTTAACGAAGAAATTAATAGATTAAAAGCGGATTTGAGTTCGGCAGAAGTTAATTTAAGTGAAAAAGAAACAAAATTACAAGAAAAAGAAACTGATGTGATTTCGGCAAACGAAGAGCTAGATAGGTTGCGTGACAACTGCAACATTTTGAAACAAAAATTGAAAACTTTGGAATTAGAGAACAAAAGTATTTTGAAAAACGACAACTTTCTTCAGGAAGACTTTCAAGAAAAGATGGAGCTTAAAGAAGAAGAATGTTTAACACTTAATGAGCAGAATCAATTTCTTATAAAAGAAAATACTGAAATACTGACGACAGTTGAAAAATTAAGAGAATCTTTGAACTTATTACAAAAGAATAACGAAAATTTAAAAAGTGAGAAAGAAGAACTTGGATTTCATTCATCGAAGCTGCAGGAAGAGCTTGACACTGCAAAGGAAAATATTTTAGCGCTAGAGGATTTATTGGACAAAGCAAAAGATAGCTGGGAAAAAGATAAAAAAATAATTGAGAATAAAAATCGACGTTTAGAAGTAGAACTTGATGATCATAAGGAAAAAAGTATGGATCTGGAAACAAAACTACGAGGTATAAATTTAATGACGGAGGAGCTAAAAGAAGCGCTGAAGGAAAAAGACGGTAAATGTACGCAGTTGCTGGATAAGATTGCTAAAAAAGAAGGCGAAATGAAGTGCCTTCAGAACAAAATTGAGGAAAAAGTGACTGTAAGTGAGCAAAAGTCTTTTCTATCACAAGACAACAAGGCGCAAAGAGAATCTAAGCTAGAAACTCTTGAAAAAGAGGTTACCAGATTGGAAGACGAAGTTGAAAATTATAAAGATAAGGTGAAAAACTTGAAAGACAAAAATGTAACAGCTAGTAAATACCTTGAAGAACAGACGAAAAAGGCTTCTAGTTTAGAAGAGAATCTTGGAATATGCAAAGAAAGGATTAAAGTTTTAGACAAAGAGTGCGCTGCTGCTAATGAAACCAATGACAAACTCAAAAGTAGAAATTATTCTTTACAGAAAGAAATTGAAATTTACAAAGAAAAATTAGCTGTAGAACAGGAAAGAATTTTGGAGTATGACGTCGAAGAAAAGCTTCTAAGTGCTGAATTGCAGAAAACAAAGAAAGAGGATAATGAAACTAGTTGGAACAAAATTAACGAACTGGAAAAGAAACTTATCATAGCTGATGATAAGAATAAAAGTACAGAGCAACAACTTGTTGATAACAAAAAGCAACTTCTTAAAAGTGAAGAAAAAGTATTGGAGCTAGCAGAAGAGCTAGCACAGAGACTCAACCTTGAGAAGGATTTGACAGTTTGGATAGACAATGTTGAGAAGAACTTGTCGACGACTGAAAATGAGCTGTGTAAAACGAAAGAAGTATTAATATCAAAGGCAAAGTACCTCGACAACGAAAAAACTGGTATTCTTGATACGGTCCGATTGTCAACTAAGTACATCCATGACTTGGAAATGTCTTTAGCAGTAGAAAAGCAGAAGCATAAAGAGCTGGAAAACCTGTTATCTGAGGAAAGAGATAAAATGAAAGATCAACTAAAAGAGTTGAAAGATTGTTTCGAAAAGGAACTTGAAAATGAAACTAGAAAATTTAAAGATCTAGAAAGTCGTTTTGAGGAAGAAAAGAGTTCTCCCGTTAAAGGTGAAAATTTTCAACAATATGATAGCTCACAAATCAAAGGAATGCAGGGAAATCTTGCTTTTAACGAGAGAGAACAGAAGTTTCAGGCTTCGCAGGTAGAAAAACTTCAAAGTGAGCTAGAAGAAGCTAGAAGTAGATTTTCACAGGAATTAGAAGATGAACGAAAATACCATCAGAAAGAAATGAAGAAAATCAGCGATGATGCGTTGAGAGTTTCCGGAGCAGCAAGCACTGAAACAGATGAACTTAAATTGAGACTAACATCGAGGGTAATTACTTTGCAATCCGATATCAGCGAATTGAAAGCAGCACATCAAAAAGAGGTTGAAAAGCTGAGAACACAGTACAAAAAAGAGGTGGCTAATGCAAGAAGGGAGGCCATAATGGAATGCACTTCGCGTGAGACAATTTCTGAAGAGGCTGAGGATATGAGTGAAAGGTTAAGAGAACTTGACAGAGAGACAAGAGAGATGAGAAAAAGGTAGGCTTTTAAATCGTTTCCAAATATGATTACTATATCGGACGTTTATGACCTTGGAAAGTATTAACCCCTTTATGACCACTGAATATATGCTCCGTACACGTAAACCATTACACGGACAAAGACACAAAACTGTATTCAGCTTCATACACGTGTGCCCTTACACAGGCAAAGGGACTAAACTGTAACCAGCTCCATACACGTGAACCCTTACACAGACAAAGGGACTAAACTGTAACCAGCTCCATACACGTGAACCTTTTAACGGACAAAAAAACTAAACTGTAACCAGCTTCATACACGTGAATCTTTACACAGACAAAGGGACTAAACTGTAACCAGCTCCATACACGTGAACCCTTACACAGACAAAGGGACTAAACTGTAACCAACTCCATACACGTGAATCTTTACACTCATACTGAGGCTAGATTGTAACCAGCTCCTTATATGTGAACTAATAATAATATTAAAAATTTTCATGTTATCTGTTTACTTGTTTTATCTAAGCACCAACAATGCTGCGATTACTTTATAGTTAATCCATGCGGACAAAAAAAAAACACACTTTGTGGCTAAATGACAAACTGCCTTCTGTAAAACGTACCTTTTTGCTGTCCATATAAGAAATGCGCGATAAGGAAATGCATTAGCTGCCCTGATTCTGTTTGGCTGCAGAGATTCCATTTTATTGACAGAAATTTGGAGGAAGGGTTTTTTTACCTCGTGACTAATCCAGTCTATAGTAAACGTAAATCCAAGAAGTCTCGAATTTTTAGGGTTTTTTTTGTAAGTCAAAACTTGGGCTAATCATTATTACTCATCTGTTAAAAACTTGAGTATTTGATTTTTATTGTAAAACAGGGAATGTTACTTGCCTCTTATTTAGCTGATCGTGTTGTATAATGTTTGAATTGTGATTACTCTATTCTGTCTAATCTTGAGCAATCTCTCTACTGACTTCAGTTCCTGTTAAATCCCACCGTTTCGGTCATACTCCTAATTATCTACCTGGTTTTCAGGAAGGTTCCTTTCCTTTTCAAGATTTGTAGATATTCCTGTTTTTACGAGAAGTGGTATTAACCCTTGCTTTCTTAGTCTTTTTTGTAATTTTGTTAGAAAAAGGTCTTTGTAATAACCTGCCTTTTAATTTGCTTTGAATTTAGGATAAAGATCATTTGTATAAATAAATGTAAAATATAAATTAAGTTTAAAGATCATTTTCACGCCCATTTACACCTTATCTTAAGTTGTCTAGAAGATGGTGTTAATATAACATACATTTTTTTCGGGCTCTAAGATACGAGGCTCAAATGGAGAACTTGAAGAAAAGTCACGAGAGAGAAATGGAAAAAGTACGACGGAGCAGTGACAGCAGTGTGGAGTTTAAAGCTGAGGTTGCTCAGCTTCAGTCTGAAATGGAGCGCATGAACGAAATGCACATTAAGGAGATTGAGGACATGCAGAAACAGCATGCAGAGGAGCTAGACCAGCTCAAACAGGACATGGCCATTGTGCTTCAGGCATCTATAACAACCAGCCCTGCCAAGCAACAAGAGAATGACAACAACACTAGAAAATTAAAAGCAAGGATTCAAGATTTGGAAGATGAAATGGAAGAATTAAGGAAGAAGTACAACGAAGAGATTAATGCAGAAAGGGTTGGTGATAGTGACAGTAAATACTCTTCCTTCTCAGTTTGTTATAAGTACTTAATTTATTTGATTTAAGTGTACAGCAGAAGGTATTTGAAGTGGTTACTTAAAGGTTGCGTAGCTGGTATGTTGGTAACATCTCTGCCTTAGCTCTGAGTTCAAGCGATTGCTCTGTCACTTTTTGAATTTTGTGTGGGACCTGTTCTGTAAAATTTTATTCAGCTTTTAATCTATTCGTGGTTAATAAAATCCACTCCGGCTTCTGCTATGAAACAGCAAGTAATGAACTAGTGTTATTTCCAGGCAATTCGATACTTCTTATCTGAATAACATTATGGTGACTGGCGACAAGCACCATATCCATTGGAGCTAGTCATGGGAGCTAATGAATGAATATTAGAACTATGAAACTATAATGCTTTTATACTGGCACCACGAAGTTTAGGATTTGCTCCTTGAAACCGTTTTTGGTTTTTGCTGCTGTTGTAGTTTAGCTTTTCCTTAAATGAATAAATCCCATTTATATAAACCTTATGTATTTTGGTACGGGCTCGGTTATACCGTAATCAGTATACACAATGATGTGTTTATTGATATTTTCTAGGAAAAGCAGCATCAGGAAATAGAACAGACCCGTCAGGACATGATGATGGTGATCCAGGCTATTAGGTCCGAGAAATACAGCCTGGAGTCTGACGTCGAAGATGAGGCTTCTCCTAACAGGAACCGCAACTGGAAGAAAGAACTAGAGAAACAGAGGCTTGAGTACGAGAAGAAGATCGTGATGATGAAGGAGGACTATCGAGTTAAACTGGAGAAGGCAAATACGTCTCAGACTCCAGTTATGATTGTAGAAAACTTCGAGGTAAGCTGATGCTGTTACAAGTACATGTGCAATCATGTGTTATGATGTTACTTCAATTATAACTCTCTTTTTTCAGCTCTTTATAAAAATTAAAGAAATCATGAGATATGGGTTATTATTGGTTATTATATGGTATTATGGCATTACCGGTATTGAATTTCATGTATACCCTATCTAAAATTTTGTGGTAGTAAGGCGACAAGCTTTACCCTTTCATTTTTACTTATCTTCTGTTGGAACCTGAGTCTGTTTGTTAGCTATGTCATGCTGATAACGCCCAAAATGCCCGAAACAGCTGTCCATTGCTGCTAACATTTAGGCGATTTTTTTTTTGTTTACAATAGATTTAAGCGGTTATACCCGATACCAACGTGGCCTTAAAGCCTGTTTCATTGCCTTCATTTTAGCTACTACCATACATGTGCTATCTGTTTGATTTTTTTATACCAGCTGTACATCTCACAAGCATTACGCTTTCAACAAATAGTGTTTTTGCTGTCTTGTTATTGTTAGTGTATTGATTTATTGTTAATGTATTGTTAATGTATTGTTGATGATACGTAACAAAGTCTGGTACAGCTTGTGTGCAACATAACGCGCTGCAGTAAAAAGTGATAGTGAAACCTTTTTGCAGGACAAGGAAGCATTGGAAAAAAGAATTAAAGAACTGGAGGCAGAGATTTCTACCATGAAGCAGGATTTGTCCTGCAAGGAATCTCTGCATGGAAAGGAAGTGGAGCAACTGAAGTCTGATATGTTGGTTGCTATCCAGGTGGCTCGATCGGGTGCATCATCTCCAGTACAGCGCCAATCTGATGATGAAAGTAAGGACACCATCACTAGTGTTGGCCTGAAGCTTTCTTTAGAGGTAAAGTACTTACCTTCATTTGGTAAAACTCATCTGGGGTATATCGCTCCTACGTGATTTACGCAGAAGGAGGGGTCTTGTGTTCACTCAATAAAAATCAAGGTTTTCTGTTACCAAAAGTAAAAAATAAATTATACTTCTGAACTTTTGAAACACTTGTACACGTATAGAGAGAAGTTTTATGTTGTGAAATATCTTTTTTTTGTGAACTAGTATTAATTTATATAAAATGATAATGATCATAATAAGTAATAATTAAAGATAATGATGTTAATGATAATATATTCATTATTACTTTTTTCATACTCTTGAAAGTGTTCATTGTTTTCGGTTTTTTCAGGAAGCAACAAGTAAGCTTGAATGTCTTCAAAACGAAAACGAAAACATGAAAAAAGAGTTCAAGAAGGAGAAAGAGAAGTCGGAAGCAGCCATCCGATTTGGATTACGCAGAAATGAAGAAATGAGCAACAAAATTTACTTAATGCAGAAGGAGATGGAAGATGTAGACCGCAGATATCAAAAAGAGATTCAGATGTACAAAGAAGCTTTTGAGCGAGAAAAACAAGCAGTCATCTCACAGGGAATGCCTGGTATACTTGCTTCTGAAAATGAAGAGCTTCGGATTAAACTTGAAGAGCTAAAATTAAAACTTGAAGAAAAGGAAGTGATTCATGAGTCTGAAATCAAAATATATAAGGACAAACTTGATCAGGAAAAAATTGTGGATGCAGAGGTAATGTTGTACAAGATTAAAAGTTTAGAAGGCGTAATTGATGAAATGAAGTTTGAGTATGAAACTTCAGATAAAGGTACTAGTAGTATTCGTGAGAAGGAGCTTGAAAACCGAGTGAAAGAACTTGAGATTCAACTCATGGATAGTAATGTTATTCACGAAGCAGATATAGCGCAATCTAAAGAACTTAAAAACAAAGTGGAAACACTTGAGAAAGAATTATTGAACTTAAAATCCAACAAAAAAGAGACAAAGACATCGGGGGTTACATTGAGTGATTCCAAACTCAAAGAATACGAGATAAAGATTGAAGAATTAGAATCGTTGCTTGACGTCAAGAGAAAGAGACATAGGGAAGAAGTGAAAGAACTGAAAGAAAAATTGGAAAGTGAAATTCAAAATCATTCGAATGACTCAAAAGAATTAAGGCGGCTTCAGCGTACTGTCTCTGATGGTTCTGCTGTTGGCGGAGATTATGTCAAACGGAAAATGGAAGAACAGCGTTTAGAAAACAAAAAATTACGTGAAGAACTTGAGAAAGCTAAAGGTGTGTTGTCTGAATCTAATAGCAAGATCTTTGATGATGGTGCAGGAAGTGGATACTTTAAGCGAAAACTCGAGGAAGTGAGAAATGAAAATAGACAATTAAAAGTAGAACTTGAAAATACCAAGGTTGAACAAAGAGCTGAGTGTAGAAAATTACAAGAAGAACTCGAAAAGCTGCAAACCTCCAGCATGGATGATCAAAAATCAAAAGACTACAATGATGGAATGAATGGAGATTATTATAAAGTCAAGTTTGAGGAGCAAGAAATAGAAATCAAAAAATTGCGAGATGAAATGAATACACTAAGAAGCTCATCTAAGAGACGTTTGTCTGTCTCTGATTCTGAAAAAGATGACAAATCAGGTTTGTTGTTATCGTAGTATGCTCTTTAGTTATCGTTTCTCTTGTTAGGGCGGGCGTGGTTGTTTCAGTTGGTAAGATCTCTGCCTTCTAGCCACAAGGTCCCCGGGGTAGGTAAATGAGTACCAGTGTCTACTGGGAGCTAACCTGCGATGGATGGAGTGGAAGATTCTTCACTTAACACTACAGAAACGGAGATAAGCGCCGGCTTCATGGGCCCCTAGGCTCGTAAAGGGTTTAGCTTCTCTTGTTGAAAAAGCTCTTTTGCATCTTTTTTGTGTATGATGATGATCCTTTACGACCACTGCAGAAGCAGTCAGCTTTTTTTTAATTTTAAGCTTTTTTAAACTACTGTTATTCCATACAGTTTTGTTAATTACTTAACGGACCTGTAAGGCTTGTGCTGGAAAAGTTTTGGAAAATATTTTTGTTTTTTGAAATGATTATCGTTCAGGCCCAGAGCGTAGACTACTACCATGGCTTGGATGTTGGATAAAAACTAAGCCTTTTTTATCGAGTACCACCGAAAATATCTGACTTGAGTTTCCGTCCTTTTTTCCTATTATTCTGGGAAAGAAGTTACGGTAAGTTCTTCCACAAGTCAGTGACAAAAACAACTTCTGGGTATAAAATATAAAACTATTTTCTTTTCTATGTTGGGTGATGACATAAAACGATCAAATTTTTCCTTCAATTTTTTAAATTTCGCGTAGGATCAAGGCATCGCTCTCACTCACAATTTAGGCCTCCTGTGGACTGCATAGGTAAATAAAAACTGGTGTTGTTATTGCTTTGGCCCAACAGAGAGCAAAAGGTACGGTAGTTTTACCTCGTCACACCCCATAACAAGGCAATCTTCACAGGAAAACAGAGATCCGTTTCAGTTCATTACTCCACGAAACTCTTCCCATGAGAAGAAAGAAATGGAACGAAAAGGTTCTTTGACGGATAAAGAACCACTGCGCAAAGCCATCTCTGACCCTGTGTTTACCCAGACAGAAACTACCCAAAGGAAGATGATTCGACAAGCGCTGAAGAAGTCAGATTCTGGTGAATCGAAAAAGCCATTCTCGAGGCAGTCGTCAGCCGATGATTCAAAAGCGAAGATACTAACTCGCCAGTCATCCAAGGTACGTTGCAGTTTAGCAGGAACAATATATGGTTTGTAGAACTAAACAATTGTGGCCAAAAGTATTGGCACTGATATAATGTTGGTAGATGGTATTACTCCTTATAACTGTCATAAGTAATGATGAACCTGAATCTAAATAGTCTTGGGCCGCAGTTTTAGACTTTTGTGCCTCATTAGCACAACAATGCTGACAGACAGACAGGCCCGGATTACCACAAGAGACGTTCAGACGTTCAAACCTTAATGATTGTGTGTTTTAGAATGTTAGTTTCTTTGATATTGAAGTTGAGTTATTGCTCAGAAGAATGTGCTTCCGATCATTGGATGTATCTGGTTTTGCTTATTGCCGTACATCATTTACTACACCTTTTACATTGGGAACTGTACTTTAAAAGAAGTTGCTTTATTTTCCAAAATGTCTCATATCAGTAAATTAGGACGAAACGCAAAGCATCACGGTAGTTGATTAGAAGTCGGTTTTGAGAAATCTCTTACAAGTACAATTCGACCTAAACAAGTGAGGAATAGGAGACCTACAACACCAGGGCAATGTTCAGCTTTTTAGCAATATGTTATTGCAATAAGGCCTGGGACAAACGTCGAATTTTTCATGCGTCGAACTAAATTGAGCAATTATGTGCATGATAAGTTCGTCGTT
>JAOBBB020004560.1:0-13134 GCA_025331005.2 Zoanthus gigantus | reverse complement strand
CATTAAGGGATGAGTGATCATTAGGGGATGAGTGATCATTAAGGGATGAGTGATCATTAGGGGATGAGTGATCATTAAGGGATGAGTGATCATTAAGTGATGAGTGATCATTAAGGGATGAGTGATCATTAGGGGATGAGTGATCATTAGGGGATGAGTGATCATTAGGGGATGAGTGATCATTAAGGGATGAGTGATCATTAGGGGATGAGTAATCATTAAGGGATGAGTGATCAACTAGTAATTGATATTTTGGTATAGTGGCATCTCTTAGTGGGTCACAAACACTTTGCAATCGTGCTAAACAATCACCTACATTCAGTCACTACTGCGAACAAAACATGGTCCTTTCAACCTGCAGGTTTAAGTAGAGTAAGAAGCTATACGTAGCTTACCCTTGGCATTGCCAGCACTGTTCGCTGTGATGGGATCTTCTGAAGAGCCCTATAATATCGGATTTTAAAGATCAGAGACTGGATGCAAACAAGACTTGTTCAATAAATAAAGCAAAGAAAACTGTGATGATTCGTGGATACATTACATTTGAATGGGTTTTGAAGATAATTAAAACCCTCAATTAAAGATATAAGCATCAACCATCCCGTCAAGTGGGTAATTATCGGAGAGGCTACTTGAAACTACTAGTGTCTTGGTTGAGTTTTATGAACGGATCAGTTGTGCTAACTATTGTTTCTAATTTGTTTAAGCATACTTTTTATTCATACCTTTGACCTCATGGATGACATCAGTCGTGGATGAGGTGTAGGAGTGCGGTAAATTCATTAACTTTCTCGCTTACATTGTAAACTTTTAATCGAGAGTTTACTATAAACATTAAACTAGGAAGGAATTTTGTTTTTTATTTTTGTAACCGGGCTCCCACTTGTGACCACTTACCTCCCAAGTTGATATTCTAAAGCTGATGCTCTAACCACAAAGTTATACCGAGATTTCCGAAATTTTAATACGTCATGGATTTGTAAAGCATGCGCAATTATGGAGTTGTTGCGGATTCCACCAAGGGGAAAAGAAAGAGTTTGGTACAAATCCTAGCAAATTTCAAATTAAGGGTACGTATAGGAAATCGCATGAACGCGAGTGCAATTTCATGATTTATTGGCGCGGGTGATGTTTTTAAGTTCTCAAAATTGCACGAGCCAAAATTTGAAAACTTCAAATCATTGCGAATAACCATTAATCAAGAAATGCACGAGCAAGTTCATGCGATCTTTTGTTTCTTATATTGTCCGCAATCGCATTTTCCGCATAAAACACTTGCAACATTTTATCCAGCCCTTTTGTGCTCGTAACCTTCAATTTTCTGGTTGACTTTCCGTTGTCACCCAATGCTGCCTTCACTAGGTTTGCTTTCAAAGTATTTTGGTTTTACAATTTTCTTTTAGTTGCTCAACATCGCTTTCGTTTGAAATAACAAAACGAATGTCAGCCATTTTATTTTTGCTTGCAAATTTGGCGTTTGCGCGTGTTTCCATACCAACTTCCGTATTGCACTCAATAACCTAAAATGACTCTATAACCTATTTATGTACTTGCAATTATCCAATCAGAAACGATATATTTTGCTGAGAATATAATAAGTAAAAATATTTATCAAATATGCATCAGTATTTTGTAGACTTGGAGATTTTCAAGTATCATTTCGGAGAAACGATATCGATCGGTCTGCTGTTGAGACAATTCTCAAAAAATACTTGCAAAATTTTACTTCAAAATAAAAATTCCAGTTTTAAGCCACAGTACACAATCATACTTTACATCAAACAGGGCGGAAGGCATAATACAAGATCGTCAATGGGAGCACATTCCCTATAGCATATACTTGAAGATCAGCAGCGTGAGGTAGCGTGGCCCAGTGATAAAAGTGCTGGAGCTGTATGTGGTTCTTCAGGCTTCAAATCCCACCCCAGACTCGACAGTTCTTGGACGATGCTTGTGTGAAATCCACCACAATTGCAAATTGCCAACTGATTGCCTTTTAGTAGTTGCAATTATTTACTCTGTCACGTGTGGATCATTCATGCCTGATAATTTCAAATTACCGCACGATACCAAATTACCGCATGATACTTTCAAATTACCCTTATCCTCAAAATCAAGAGAAAATCAAGTATATAGCACTCTACCAACCTGTGTGGGTGATTTTCAGGTAACATAAACTTGAACTCTATAATGAAAATGTTTTCTTCAAGCTGGATATTAAGAGAAACGTTACAAATCAGAATTAATAAATCATAATTGACGTTAAACCAAGCAGGTATAAAGAGAAAGACGGACTTTCATCGTTGGAACTTCATAACATGTTATTTTTCGAGAAAACGGCTTACTTTATCAAAATGAACCATTTCGTTTCAGTTTTAAATTCCAAACTTTGATTCTCCGTAATTTTTCTTTTTCTTTTTAACACCTTAACTTATGCACTTGTTTGTATTAAAATTTTTGAGTAAAGCTAAATAAATTTAAACAAATAAATAAACAAACAAACAAACAAAAAAGCTCATTTTAAAACCTTTTTTTTCTTGCGGTTCCTTTAGTAAATTGAGTTCTCGTATGTTAGCCTACCTTTTCATGATACAGTGTTGTGAGTTCATAGGCCTGGTAGGCACGCCGGATGTATACCTGCCAAAAATAAGAAGGGGTTTTAACATTTTACGAGCGTTAAAGTGCAAACGCAATGCCAAAGTAAAACTTATGCACGTGCAGCGCTGTATTTTCCACAAATGTTTGAGAGCAGCGTGTGAGTGAGTGAATGTGTAAAGATGTTGTTTCTGGGGACTTTAATATCCAACCGGACGTGGCTGCTTTAGTATGCAGTGGCTGAAAATAGTCTGGAAGAAGAGTAGCGTTTGTTGGCTTTGTATGTATTTTGCCTGGATATGATTTTACTTTCTGTTGCGCTTTTTATGCTTCTTGGTTGGAAATTTTTATTCTGAAGGCGCTTTTTATTCTTCTTGACTGAATATTTTACTTCCGGTGGCTCTGTGTACACATCTTGCCAGGATATTTTTCTTCCGGTGGCACTTTTGTATTTATCTTGATGGGTGATCTTATTTCCGGTGGCGTCTTAGAGCCGTTGCATCCTGGTTCTTAAAACCTTTTCTGTTTTTTCTAAAGCATTCCGCTTTCAAGTTTACATTAACAGAACCAAACTGACTTACTTCTAAAGATGCCATTCGAACAACTTCGCTATTGTGGTAAAAGAAACTTGGAAGAACATCAAAAATAGCTGTTTCTGAGAGAATCAGCTTCTGCAACCAATGAAAGAGGTTTTTGTAAGTTCATAAGCTTAACAAAGGTTGGATAAAAAGTGTAGATTGATAGCTTGCGGGAATTAAATTACGTAAAGATTAGAAAATTAACTCCACACATTATATTTATAAACCAACTTGATAAAATAACTAGTTAAGCAATAACTTGTTGTATAAAACGATAAATTTTCTACTCAGATTGAATTCATCAAATAAATGAAGACGGTTTACCTTGAAAAATTAACACTTTTTAGATCTGGACTGCAGACAAAATTTTCGACGAGATCATTCTTAACTGCTAATTTAGGAAACTCATTCATCTTTCACATATTTATTTATTTATTTGTTTATTTAAACGTTTGTACAATATCTGCATACGTTCATTAATCAATTAGTTTGTTATTTGTTTCCTCATTCTCTGTCCAATGTGTGTAAGTGGGGAGACCCGGTCAAAGAACTGCCTAACAGTGAGCGAAGGAGGAGTAGAATATACGACAGAATGACTGACATGTCAAGATGAGGAGATTTAGTCAGTGTACCAGGGCGAGACAAACTGAGCACTGTACAGTCGGCTCATAAAGCACACAAGTAGCAACCAGAAGAAACAAGAAGGAAATGTCCTCTACAAATATGACCATGTGTAAATGATCGCACCAAGACGTCCTACAGCTTCAAACCAACAGAATTCTTCAGGGTCCCACTGACTAGACAGATTGACGAGGGTGTACAGATTAACCTATAACCTATAGTTAGGTAGACGATAACTACAACATGATGGACTGCAAAGCAGAGTTGAGAGTGAGGGTGAGGTTCATCAGATGACTTATGAATAGAAAAGTACATCAACGTCAGACTAGTGTCTTGAAAAGGACCAATAATGCCTCCCACATGTAAGGAAATGACTGAACATTGACTTACAACTCTTAGACGAGACAACATTATCTGAAGAGGGCAATTAGTTGCCGAAACGTTATAAGTTACAAGACCTACAAGAACAAAGTATTCAGTGGACGGAGAACCAAGAGAATCATACCCTTAAATAGCACTGGAACAAAAAAATTACTGTACCTGTAAATTCTCTGGGTTGAACTGATTACCATACATGTCGATAGATGACAAAAATATTGACTCCACTTGATTGTGACGCAGTTCAAACGACGGCTGCTGAGAAGCAATCAAAACCTGAAAACACAGGTTTCTTTAGATAAATACTATGCTGTAAACAAGTATAGATAATAAGTACAGCACCAAAAACCTAACAATCCTTATCATCATCATCACCATAAATACCAGCAGCAACACTGCTATCATTATTATTATCGTCAAGGTTATCATTGTGAACATCATCACCAGCCTCATCATTAGCGTCATCATCCTCGTCATCGCCATCATTGTTGTCGTTGGCATAGAAGTAGTTGTCATTATCATAATCACCCTCATCATCATTGGAGGCAGCGTGGTTCAGTGGTCAGGGTGCTGGATTTGCATGCGGATGTTCCGGGTTCAAATCCCACTCTGGCCACTGTCTGGATTTGTGTTGGGTGAGCCCCGAGTCATGTCCACCACACTTTGTAATTAGCCAACTGGTTTGCCTCCTACCAGTTGGGGTTTTTAATTGTGTCATGCATGTGTGTTAAAACTCGGAGAAATTAGCTTCACGGCTACTCTAAAATCCGAGTATAAACTTTCATATATTTATATATATATATATTTTTTTTGCCATCACCGCAGGCGTGAAAGCGCAAAGAGGAAGTTTTCAGCGCGTTAGTCCTTCGTCAGATCAATTGCTCTGACGAATAACTTACGCTCGAAACGTCCGCTTGGTGGTGCTAGCTTTCCCTGCGGGGATAATCAAACTGTTTAATCAGGATTTGATAATCTTTAGTTTTGAAAAATAATGCGTCAATTGTATAGAAAAACAGCTCATCGCATGAACTCTCTTTTCCTATTGTAAGTTTTAAAGCTAAGCGGAAACGTATGTAAACTTTACACTGACGTCTGAAAGAAACCTAAAAATTTACTGCTATATATTAAAATGCTTATTTGTGAGATATTTAGGAGAATATGGAAACTTAGTTTGCTGGCTTTATTTGCATTGGTTTTGAAACTGAGGTATTTATTCAAAATAGATAAAAATGTTTTATTATGGAATTTCGACTCTTGTATACACCAGTCTTTTTAATGCTGGTTAACAACGGCACCGGACGTAATGATGTCCGTTTTTATAAAATCACCTATTTTTTTGGCCATGATGCTTGCAGCTCTTTTTTAAAACTGAGAACAAATGATTCGTTGTTTCTGAGAGCTCACATGGCTTTAAGATATGACACAAATTTATGAAACTTTAAAACACTGATTTTTTTTTTTTTCATTTTATTTGAATGCATGCACTTCTTATACTGCAAATGAGCAACTTTTAGAGGCTCCTTAGAATTTAGTGACGAACGTTTTACAACAAAAAATGCGTTCCTTTTTCTCTCCAAAAGTCGCTATACTTATAGTTTCTGCTGTCTGCGCTCGGTGCTGACTTGGTCCGAGTTCCTCCTCATATAAGCGAATCTTTGTTGACGTCATTGTTCACAATCTTCTTCATTAACATACAACTTTAGGTAGCGATGGAACAAAGATAAATATGATTTGAGTTTATAATTTAAAAAACCTTGTCGATCTAACAAAGAAATGAACATTTTGACTCTATACAAGCAGTTTCTAAAAAGATATCGCGGTTCCAAAATACTCAAAACAGCTGCTGGGGGCAAAACCGTTAATGAGCCATACATTCTCTACTAAATCTTCGTTAGATCACAGGAACAGTGTTTACCTATTCATTCTCATATTTTCAGAAGTTTATTTTACAAAGCACTTTGATATACAGTGCTTTAGTTTTTGTGACCTTATTAGAAACTAGCATACATATGAATGAAGGTGGAAAATGCAAACAAATATCCGCCTATTGGTTCACTTACAAGTTAATTTTCTCGTAGTGCATCAATCATTCATTCATTATTCCTGTTTATCCATTTTGTGGCTGATAGATCTTTTCAGATCCTAAGTATCACGACATTTTATACATTGTCTTTCTGGAGTACAGCCTACTTAGCTTAAAGTTGCACGTAACAATTACTTGATAAAAATGATAAATTTTGTCAACTGTTTCTCCGTGATATATCGTGCACGATTTTCCCAATTGATAATTGGTTTTAGCAAACTTTTTGATTGCTGTTCCCAATAAACTGAATTTGACAAAGAAATCCAGATTTAAGTCTGGATTCTCATTATAAAAAAACTGTTTACATTTTGAAAATTGACTTACATTTTATTCATTACAGCAATGAAATATTTAGAAGAATCTTAAATTAATTGTGTTTGTTTTCAAATGTGTTCTTATAAGGAACGGGGCTCTTATAAAATGAACTAATTGAACTTTCCTCTGCCAAAAGTTATTGACTTAAAAACTGCACGAAACAAACTTATGATAACTGGTTGTTGTTGTTTTCCCCGCCGTTTACATATATATCGCGATTTTCGCAATTGATAATAGGTTTGGCACGCGTTGATAGCTGCGGCCCGTTAAAGTGTCAGCTATATATATTGCTTGTACCCATTTTATCTCTATTGTCGTATTGTGGTCAAGTGGATCGAAGCACTTAACTTTATTGTAAAAAAAAATAGAAAATGCTTTATATTAGGGAATAAATCAGCGCTAGGGCAGCAAGTTTTGTAATTGTATAAAAAGGACATTACGCAAGATTGCATGTTTTCTTCTTAGAGAAACATTCGATTCTTTGCACTGGCTCAGGCTTTTAGTTTATAGAAATGGCCATTTCTAGTTCTGAGAATTGAACGTAGAAAGAAACGAAGGAAATGACAATTATGACTTCCGTTTGTAATGATACGTCGAGAATCTTCGCCGAAAATAACACAATTTTTCTGCGTGGAAATTTGGTCCAATTAATTCAAGGGATTGACGCAGATTGAAACATCATCCGATTTATATCGTTTTCGCATCTAGGAGTGACCTATTTTTATCATTAGGCTTAAGTCCGTCTTTGTTTGTCACATGACGTTTTCAGCTGCCCTACAAAAGCAGCGGTAGTTTCGCCGTACCGCAGTGCAGATTTGTCATTGGAAGAGTTTGAGAACTGCAGTCTTTAATAGAAACCCAACAATGGCTAAGTATAATGTTGTTGTGATGTATAATCACAAGGTTCCGACTTCGCTTTGCTCGATAATAAGTCGTAAGGCACTGAAAAAGCTTTTCCAGATGAAGGGAGATGCTACGAAGATTTTGGCAGCTATCAGTGCAAAGCTGGCGGCTACAGCATTGAGAGAAAGACAAGATTCAACCACAAGTTGTCCACCGGAACTCAACACTATTTTTGATCCATTGAGAGAAAATAAGTATGACACTTTTCCCAGGAGTGGAAGCTCTCGAAAACAAGGCCTTTGGCAAAGGAAACTTTCACTTACAGTCGAGCAGGAGCATGGATTTGCACGAGACTGTTCAAAAAATATTCTGCCCCGCGGGAAAAAACAACAGGAAACTAAAGTAAAAACACATTTTGAAGTTGACTTTGAAGATTCGACTTGCGAGGAAGATTTAGACATTGAAGAGCTTAAGAGAATTCTCGCCAGACAAATCAATTCAGAAGGGGAAAGCTCAATAGAGAACGATGGCTTTCTTACCACAACACTTTGCTCTACAGAGCTCTAACTAGCACAATGATTGGTAAACATGATTAATCGTTGTTCCAGATTGTAAATATGTAGATATTCATACACAGCGTGTATCCTGGCGAAGAAAAGCTGCACCTTAGCCGGTTTCTCCTCTCAAAACACCGTAACTTAATACTTTTAATTTGGCTCTGCTGTGGACGTGTAAAAATTTCACATTGTTCTTTGCGTCAGCATGTACAAAGAATTACTGGTAGATAATATACTGGTAGTATTTTAGACTTCTTTTGAAATCGATTTTGGAATTTGTACACTTACTTTAAATTCTACACCAATGATGTATTTTGAAACACAAATATTGTTATTTCAAGGATTAAATATTTATCTCGTTCGAAAAAAAGTCTTTATTTGTTTACAAATGAGGAAACTTCACTTTTTTTGTCGACGTTTCTTAGTAAAAAATTACACTTTGGCTCAAGACACACGAAGTAAATACAAAGTGATAAGCCGGGGCAATAAAACATAATATTCATCATATCGTTTTCCTTTGAAGATTTTTAGAAACCTGACAGAGATAATTAATGGAAATTTAAAACTTTCATGCTGGTGCCAAGATGTCTGATACGAAAAAATGGAATCTTATTTCCTTACAAAGACATTATAATAGACTGTATTGCAGACCCTCTTTTTGCCATAATCCTAAATTTTGAAACGTGTGGTCACAAAAAAGAATGAGTTGAAATTAAAAAAGGCTTGCGCGGAATGGGAAGATAGCGAAAAAGTGGGACTGTGGACTCTTCACTCTAAAATCCGTTTTGCAGCGGAAAACCGTCAACTTTTGTCAACATTGAATGTTACTGAGAGATCCACCCACGCCACAGCACAAATTGCAAGTTTCTGCAATAGGTTTTTGTATGCACGAATGCAAAATATAAAAACAAAACATCGAGAGTTCATCATGTTTTAATTGTTTGAGTAACTTAAAAAAAAAACAGTTGTGAGAACATTTATCAGGCTTCAAAAATAACACCCTTTAGATTTCCGACACAATTTCATATACCCAAGATTCACGTCAATCGTCATCAGAAATGGTACTTTTTTGGCATGAGTTTCAGTGTGCTCCCACGCTTGACATTGTTTGATGAATGGCAGTCATTTAGCCAATGGTGAATTTTGTGTTTGTGGGTAAACGCTAACTTATTTACAGTAAAGAGTGTACAGTCCCACTTCTTAGTTTTATCGCTCTGCCCTATTCCTTATTATTGCGACGCGCGCGAGCCTATATTTGATTCATTCTATTTTTTGTGACTGCGTTTCAAAATTTAGGATTATGGCAAAAAGTGGGGCTGTCATACAGTCTAGACATTATAGTGTACAACTGGAAATGTTAACACTTGCACAAGAGGTTAAAGAAGGTTAAAGTTTTCATGTTTAGTGTAAATAACATGACCTAGCAAATTTGCTTTATAAGGGCGCGGAATGAGATTTGATCATTTGAGCTCATGTCTTGTACTTGTCAACTAGCAGAAGTAGAAACACAGGTTGAAAAGAGAAATGGCAGAACAATTGAGACAGCTTAAAAATTTAGTTGAGTACTCTGTCACGCAAAGGAAGACTCGAATGACTAAGAAGCAATTTTGTTTTTGGAAGACTGGTACATATTTATATATACTATTCATACGCAAAGTAGTCCACTGTCATAGATTGTGTACCAGTGTAGGTTTGATTTTATCGACAAGTATATCAACTTACAAGAATTTTTTGGGCATTTAATATTTCCAGTTTTTCTTAAAAAAATTCTTCGAATGTAGCTAACTTATAATAAAAAGGCTCTTCGCTTCGAGAAAATTATATTTTCTAACTGGAAGGCAAGGGAGTTGAACAATTCCTGCTGAAGTTTGTCATCTGACTTGCAAGAACATGAGAGTAACGTGAAAGACTCGTGAAAGATTTTTCAAAACGCTCTTCTAAATTTCAAACTTATACGTAACTGCAGAGCGCGGAATGCGGAGGAAATGTTCGAATCTATCGTCCAATCAGCACCGATTATAAGCTTTTCAATCCTCAATATTATTTTATGTCAAAAACAAACTCGTCTATTGAAAAAGATATTTCTTTATATTTCAATTGGGGATTGCAGCTAGAGATAGTACGTAATCTATTTTTATCCTAAAGCAGCTTATAGTTCGGTCATAATGCTTTCATTATAAACGTTCTTTGCTGAGTCATTTTGAAATAAGATTGTAAAGCATCCGTCTTTTTTCAGCTATAACTGATGAAACAAGTTTAAAACATGCAAGAACTTGAGAAGAAGATTTCTTGTGCGGGCTTCTATTGCAATGACTTTTTATAATCTGTACATGAGCCATAAGGATACCCAGGTTTTTTTTGCTTTTTTTTTCAGTTCGGCCGATTCTCCGTTGTCATGCAATTAGTTAATGTCTCAGTCATACTAATAAACTAGCTAACTGATCATTAATCTTCTCAAATGTTAATAAGCAACTCGAAACATTTTTTTTAAAATTAAAACAATATTTAGGATTAGCGTACATAAGTTCGTACGATCTCGCACCGTGAAGGAACTGAAGAAAATTGGTAACAATGCTTCAAAGTTCAGAAAAACAAGCACTTGCATAAAAAGCGATACAAATTACTTATATGCCTTAAAAACATCTATGATTAAATGAATATAAGCATGCAGTCTCCAAATTAAATTTACACTTACCTTTAATAAATTTGTTTGTTTTGTTTTGTAAATCGCCAATTCAAATTCTATACGTTGTATTTTGTCTTAAAATAAAGCTTATAAACCGTTTAATGCAGATTAATAGTAAACATAAAAGAAAAAACAAAGAAAGAAAAATTCAAAACACTGTTAAAATTTTTCGAAGGTTCTAGTATGTTTGAGGAGGTAAGACATTTCTACCAGTCTACTTTTTTGAAGTAATTGCGGGCTGAAGCATAGCACGCAACCGTATTAAACCTAGGAGATCTGTTCAAAAGTCATGGCGAGAAATGTTCTTCCTGCGGGGCACGTGCAGATTTTAATGTGGTTTGGAAGGAGAGACGAGAGACAATTTGAAACAGTATGACTTCGCATTGATATAAAACTGCTAAAATTCGTCGGACTGAAAACTCCTCTGGTTCATATCTGAAATGACACTTGACTGATGCAGCTAATCCATTTCAAAATGCGTTCATAAAAAGTTAGAGAATTATAAACCGTTTAATGCAGATTAATAGTAAAAAAGAAAAAAAGATAAAAATTCAAAACACTGCTAAAATTTTTCGAAGGATCTAGGAGGTGTTCTACCAGGCTACTCTTTTGAAGTAATTGCGGACTCAACCATAGCACGCATTAAATCTAGGAGATCTGTTCAAAATTCACAAGTGAAGCTCAAAGTGACCTTGTCCGTTTATCGATTGTATATAATCCTTTTTTAAAGCAATCGTTTTATAGACTTTTTCATGACTTTACATATTATGTTCGATTATTTGAACTCAAATAATTTCAGTATAAAATTAGTTCAAATTATCATAGAATTGCTACTACTAGCAATATTATTTATACTAGAGTGATTCATGATCTGTTAAAATGGTTTATGAAATCTGACTTTGAAGTTTTCATGAAAGTTTAGTTACAGTAAAATGAATGGAAATATACAAACTTTAATAACTTTGAAAATTACACGTTTCATACCGGCCACTTTTAAAATCACTGTGAAACTGACCTTAGTTTGTTTATACTTTTGCCAGCCGCACGTTCACAATTTCAGCGTGACTGTAGTTTTTATTCCTGTTCCTTTGTATCCTTTAGTTTTGTTTCCTCACTTCATTTGCATTTCGTGGTTTCTTACTCTATTCTATATTTTAGCTTCTTTGTTTTCTTAGTTCCTTTGAATTCTTTGTATTGTTGTTTACTTCATTTGCATTTCACGGGTTTTACTCTATTTTGTATTTTAGCTTTTTTGTTTTTCTGCGGGTCCCCTGTGGCATTTTTTAGTTTTCAATGGTTTATTCACACAACCTGATGAAGACCGCAGATTTGGTCAAAAATTTGTATTGAGTTTTTAAACAGATCAGATTTCTAGAGTTTTTAACATGATTTTAACTGATCGCCCTACGTACAATGTATAATTAGTTTCCATGGAAAGCCAACCAAGCGTTTTGTAATTCGAAAAATGTAAATGTTAACATTTTATACAACGTTTTTTGATGGAAATACTTTCTGGCTCTAAGGCAAAAACGAAAAAAAAATGATCGAAAGAACTAGAAGTGTTAATGTTCTTATTGTTATTGGCAATTTCCGTCTAAAAATGTTATCATTTACCTGTGTTTTCCGTGAGGTATGGAATTGTTCATTCAGTTTATGACACAAGTTGCCGGCACTATCTGAATCAAATTCATGCATGTCCTTCAGTACGTACTGAATAGAGCACGATGCATGGAGCTTATTTTTCGACATACCGTATAAGTGTTTGTGGATGACTTTCAAGACAAGTAAACCGTTAATTAACGGGTAGGTAAACGTAACGGATAAAATGTATATTAAATATTCGGACTAACCTCGTTTAATTCTTATAGACATTCTACTGCTAATGTGGCTATCTTAGTAAGTATGGATTTGGCGAGATATACAGTGTTTTTTAAACTACTTTGACAAAAATTGTAGTACAACTAGTCAATTTTTTTTTACTTTAATCATTTCTACTTAATTTAAATGATTACGATTAATTCATTTTGTTTTAACGTCGTTTGTGTAATTCTATTTGAATAATCTAATCTGAGGGGAGGGTGGAGAGTTTGTATTGTAAACCGGGAAATTTGATGAAAACTTACTGTGAATTTCTACAAGATATGTGTTATTTTTTTCGTGAAGCCTGAATTATTTTGTACAAATTCCAATTAAAACTTCAGTTAATTGCTACCAACCTACATTTGTTTTTAACATTTTTTGCTCAGATTTTTGAGCAATGTTAACCTTATGATCAAACTCTACCTGGTTTGGTTAAAGAATGAAACGGGCGAAAATATTGCCTTTCGCCATTAAAGCTAAGTAAAACTAGCCTACTAGAGAAAAACATATTCAGCAGAAAAATGGTGAAGCTAAGTGACCAAATGGGCGGGCATGGTTGGCGCAGTTGGTAAGATCTCTGCCTTCCGACCACAAGGTCCCCAGTTCGATCCTGGCTCT
>JAOBBB020004488.1:0-16335 GCA_025331005.2 Zoanthus gigantus | reverse complement strand
ATATTCAAACCATTGGTTGCTCTGAAAAGAACTCTCCGGCAATCTATCGACGACTTTTAAATTACAAAAATCGCGAATCATAGCTTTTATTGTATTTGCTTATAACTGAAGTGCTATAAAAACATAAAATCAAATAAGAAGAACCTAAATGGTAATCCTTAGCGAAAGTATCCATTATTCTTAATAACTCAAATACAACTGGGAAATGTACACGCGTCACTGTTAGAAAATGCTTTGAGGGGGAGGGAGTGGAGAAAGAGTGAAGGGGATAAACACTTGATTACAAAAAATGGGACTCTATTGTCCAGTTTTTGCCTCTGCAAGAGCAACCTGAAACCATGATTTTGATAGCTTCAATAAAAGGCTACAGTTTCAATGTTGATATTAAACATTTCAAAGGAGATCAAATTAAAAATTACCCAGAAGAGTACATAGATTGACTCTTTTATGCTTTTGCTGGTAGATATTTAACTTATTTAAAAATCTATACTAAAAAACAAACTTAAAGTCTGAAAACTAATATTTTAGAAGCTCCAAATAAAAATTTTTATCTTTTGGTAGAATGTTGGTTTGGATAACTATTAATTACAAAAGGCAAACTCATTGAACAAAGATAAAGCAAAGCAGCTAATAGACAAAGCAAAAGACATTCATTTAAATAAAGATCAAAAAAGTTGAGCTAAAAAGCTTATAAATTCTTTGCAAGAAAAAGAAGATATTCAGGGGTGCTATGACTTTATTATGAAACGAGTAGGGTTTGGCTTTAAGTTTGATGTGTCTCCAGAATTTCCTAAAGGGAACATTTCTGTTGTTGAAGAAGTAAAAGGCAAAAGAATTAATTTATCTGCTGAAATTCTTGATAATGAAAATAAGCTTATTATTGGTGAAAACTATGAGGCTCTTAAAAATCTTCTTTTAACCCATAAAGGAAGAGTAGATTTAATTTATATTGATCCTCCCTACAATGTCAGACATGCTAAAGAAGAAGGTAATTATTCTTATGAGGAATGGCAAGAAACTAAACACCCTTATAAGAATAAGTATGGAAAAACTGGCTGACTTAATCTACTTCGTGAAAGGCTTTTACTAGCAAAGGAATTACTTACTCCCAATGGAGTTATTTTTTGCTCAATTGATGATGTGGCACCTCCATGGGCCACCTGGCTCGTAAAGGATTTAGCTTACAGAAAACTTTCATTGACATGCTAATATAGAGAGATAGCATTTTTTGGTAGAAATAAGATATTTGGTATTTCACTGATAATTGTATAATGTCAGGTTTTGCTTAATTCTCACATGCTCTAAAATATTTTGCGTTCAATTAGACCTCAAACCCTACTGATTTAAATGTAAAGAAAGTTCAGAGTACAGCTGAGAATTATCCTACAAGAAGGTAAAAACTTGTATAAAGTTATTTGATTTTTGAAGTGCACCAAAGTTCTGTTTTTTGTATTACTAAATGTAATTTCTATTTACCTTGGGTAAATATTTGGCAAGTTATAAACTTGCAGTATGTTAAAGGTAAATGTCCCCCTTGCGCTGACATAATTTCAATTCACTTCTTTTTCCTTAGCATCCTGGGTTTGGATTACAACTCGTCATCAAGTGACTCAGATATTGGCTGATTATGCAATACGTTGTTTCACAGTTATGTAAATAAAACCAAATGACTATAAAAGATTTTTTGAATTTGGAATAAAACCAGTAACTTGACACAATTAGTGATATGAATTAGTGTGATGTTTTAAGTTTTTAGAATAATAATAGTCAGTTAAAAGAATAATAAATAATAAATCCAATGCAGATATTAGAGCAAAGGCAGGGTCTCCTTAAGACCCTGAGTGTTGGTCCGGCCGGGAATCGAACCCGAGCCTCCCGCACGATACACTGGCACCTTACCAACTAGGCTAACCAGGCGATCAATCCATTTTCTTTGTATAAAAATGGATAGTAGGGGGGAAAAAAATGGTCAGGGACACGAGTAGCATGGAGAGAGGATCCGGAATCTCACTGTTAAATGTTCAGTGTCATCTAATTGCCGCTGGCTGGTTGATTCGAGTTCAAAATCACAAACTAATTGTCTTTGGCGTTGCTCTGTGCAACTCCAGCTTTTGTCGACGTTCACAAAGATGGAATGAGCGAGTAATATCATGGTACTCACTACTCCTGGAAAACTCCTGGAATTTTGAAATTTTCTTCCAGGACCCTGGAGAACTTTTGGAAACCTGATAAATCCCCTGTATTCCTGGAAAACTCCTGGAATCTCTTTATCATCATTCAGTGAGCACTATGGAAAAACAGTCTAGTATTTCTCACTGTTAAATGAATGTAATGTCTGAAAAAGGTCGAGACAGATGCTGTGTTGCTCAGACTGTATTCAGGTTGGCGTATAATTATAAACGTCTCCTGAACTGAAAAGTGCTTAGAGTTGTTACATGTTAAAAGAGACAATTAATAAAACCAGTTGGTGCTACTGTAGCAAAAATTACTTGATATCGTTTTTTATTTGCCGAGAGAAAATTTGGGGTTGGATCCTGGAAAAATAAATTCTATACCCTAGAGAACTCCTGAAAAACTCCTGGAATTTTGTTATCATCAGTTTTGGAAAGTATCATAATATTCTAAGTTCTTTACAATTGGATACAGGGTCAACAGTTCATTGAGATTCTTAGATATTCCACAGCATCGGTTCACACGTTTAACACATCAGGAAATTCCCTTAGTGAACGAGACTAATCATCACCCTGCCTTTTTTCCGCCTCTTTTTCTTTTATAATTCCCCCGATAGAATGTTAAAAGACTGGGGCTACGGTTTATCGTTCTTATTCGAGAAGACGCGGGGCAACTTTAGAATATCCCGACACTGTCGTTAATATAATTCTGCGCATTTGTTTTTAGAGAACGACGAATGCGCAGAATAAATCATGTCATTAACGACAGTGTCGGGGTATTCTAAAGTCTAGCCTAGTCGTTTAACTCAAATAATGAACGAGTAATGCTTATGTGGCTTAAATGGTGATATCAAGTATAGATAGTAAATACAGGTTAGTTGCTAAAATTTGCAGCCACTAAAATGAGCACTAATATCCCGTTGTTAGCGGGTACTATCCCTTAAATCTACCATAAAAAATACATGGAGCCATACAGCGTGGCGTAGCTAATTAACAGGCTCGGTTTCCCACAGTGTTGGCCTCGGTATGAAGTTAAATATTCAAACTAAAAGCCAACGTAGTTTTACAACTGTATTGTTGGAGGTGTGACTTCTCGTCTCTCTCATATGTATTTTGAATATTAATTTTAACAAAAAAACAAAGCTATGACTGTATAAAACGAATCTACAATTATTTAAATCAGCATTTACTAGGAATTCGGAACTGGCCTATTACGCGTTATTGAAAATGACCAAGGCCGCAAGAAGTACAAGACGAACTTTTACGGATTATAACAACATTTCCAAAAAGTAGTAAGCCACAGACAGCATGGAGTGTTATCTTTTATAAAGTAAACTTTCAAATTATTAAAACTGCAGTTTTGTTTTCACTTATAACGCAGCAAACAAAAGTGTTTGATTTGCTTTTGGTTTCTAGCCAAATGTAATTTCCAGTTTCTGTAGCATCGAATCTATGAAAGTTCATGTACAGCATTTTTGTGATTTCTGTTTTATTCTCAATTATTTTAACTACGTACATCATTGCAATAACTGTGTACCTTTTTTATTTAATTCCTATTTGTCAAATTCTTGTTTCAAGTTCGTGAAGTCATTTATTACCCACCTGCAATGCAGTGGACTCGGAATGAATAGAGAGTGTTTCAGTTCGTGTTTTGTCTATAAACAGACGCCCTTGCTGGCCACACAATTAACGAGAAATTTGAATACTCGGCTTCACCTCGTGCAGTATCGACAACTTCCAGTTCACTGGAGGGCCAGCAAAAGCGTCTACTTTTTAAACGAAACACAAACTGATAGAACGATAGTATGAAAACTTGCCACTGCTCAATTCATTGCGTTTCCTAATCTGAGGTATGCCACTGTAAAAATGTAGCCATGCAGCTTTTGTTTTAAATGATTTCAATACATTTGCAAGAAAGTTAATTTTTAATTATTCTTGTTACTGAAAATGGATTCAATACTGCGTCTTTATAGTGTACAATACTTATCTAGCTTAAAACAAGAAGTGAAGTAAAAAAAAAACTGGATTACAATGAAATTCGGCATTTATATTGATATACGTTCTTTTGTAATAAGCTAATTAACTATTATGTTTTGGAATTCTACATTTAAATCCATTTGAAAAAATTCTTTCAAGTAGTCAACCTAAATCAGGGCCGCTCAAGGCCAAGTTTCTTGCAAATAGTGTTGCAATCTGGATGCATTTTACTCCAAAATTCTTCAAAGCCACGAAAACCAAAATTTCCTGTTCCAAAGCACTTGTAGACAGGAGAATGAATTTGAGGATCCGTTAGGAACATGCAGCTTCTGTTGTCGCCTGGTACCCAGCCCTGGATATCCACAACAAGTAGTTTACCACCGGATGCTTTGTAGGTAAAGTGACAAAAAGCCATTACCAAGTCTGTACCGTCTCCACTTTTCTTTGCATAGTCAAAATTGTCGGTAAGTTTGGTAAACTCTCCGGCCATAAAAGGTTCAACGTTGTAGATGATGTTCGCGCCCGATTCTTTCTCGGTCATCTGAAGAAGAACTACGGGAAGAAACTGGATACTACCGAACTGAAGCCCTGCGAAGAAAGAGCTATAGTTTGTAGAACTTAATGATGATTATAATAGTTTATTGATTTATATTATGCATATACCAAACAAATAAAGAACCAATGCATATCACAACAAAATAGCTTTAAAATATCTTAATAAGAAAAATCCAATTTAATACATTGAGTACAGTTTAATAATATGAGTGTTCAAATTTTTAGAATTATTACTCGCATTCAAGAGACTGATTCCAAAGCTTTGAACAAAGCCAGTACAGTCGACTGGTTAGGAAACTTGATGACTTTGTTGTTTTAGGTCTCCTTCTCCTGATCGAAATATGACGTTGACCGTGCACAAATAACAAAAGGCTTTGAGATGTAAATGACAAACGGCCAATAGACTAATGAAGCATCACACCTAGAACAAAAGATCCTAACCGTGACCGTGCACATAACATGAAACAAAGAAACATTGTAATCTTCTTTGTAATTTGCTAAGTTTCCTAACCAGTCCACTCTAACAACCTTGTTTTAATCAAATATTCTCTTAACAGCATGTTAAAGCAATTTGTCCTTGACCATTAGTAGGAGTGATGAAAGTAAAAGGATGAAATGTGAATTTCTAAATATAATATTCGTTCAAAGTACCACTACATTTTCGTTTCTCTTGCCAGTATGGAGGATGAGTGTAAAGCTTCAACGTGTTCTAGCAACCTGGAAAAAATTAACAAGCAGTTGTTAGCTTCCATAGCAAGATTGATGAATGCCTTTGACAAAGTGGATACTTACATATCATTGTTGGCGTCAGCAAGTAAGTCGAATCCACAGCAGTGTTGAAGGTAGGAGAGATTGTGAGGGGAGCTCTGCGATTTTTAGGTTAAAGATTGTTTCCATTGTTGAAGGAGAGACAACTTGCAACTCCTTGACTCCCTTTATTACATTACAAATCTTTCGGTGTGGTAGACCTTCTGCTGTGTGGTACAAATTTCCAGCATTCTGGCGACAATGAAAATTTTCTAAATATTACATGGGCTTATATGTTTGGATATTATGTGATAGAATACATACATACCAAATTAACTAAAATCATAATTATCTATTATGTAAATAAAATTTTAACTTTACAAATTCAGTTAAAAACTATGTTAAAATTTAAATTTATATGGACAAGCTATTTGTAACATTTAATTTTATGCTTAGATTTAATTACTTGTCTTTTATTGAGCCCTTGTCAGAATAAAGTGCAAAATTGAGCCCTCCAAAATGTTTCTCTAGTCAATAGAAAGCTTTCCAAGGAGTGACCAGTGTCTATACGAGCAATGCTTTCAGTACCCATGAATTCAATATCCGTGGTGGTATGTTCTTTGCTGTTGAAATGTGCCGCCATTTCACAAGTCTTTTATTAGCTAATATGCTGGAAATATGATTTCTAAAACGAATCTTGAAGTCAGCGGCAGAAGAACTAATATAGCAATCCTCCTTGCCTATAACATCATGTTTGGAAAGCCAAATACTTCAGTCCTTTACTTATCCTGAATATTGCAAGTATATTTTATCCATAAATGGTTACTACTTGTTTTAATAGGTTTGATATACATATCTATGTTATATAAGTCCTACTTTCTAGTTAATTGCGATTCCTCACAATCTATTAAAGTATTTACTAGAGGTAATCAAAGATTAATGAGTCTCCTTAGAAAGTATAAGCAACTTAACACTTGTGCAATACAGCAAATTTTTAAAAATATTTGCTTGAGTAATAATCTGAAACTTTCATAGAGTTTTTTTAAAATGAAATGATTAAAAAATATAACCATTTTCTTACGTCTACGTTTCCTAACTTTTGAAAGACTGCAATAGGAAACAGGTAAATGTTTTCTTGTCCTTATAAAACTGCAATACTTGACATACGTGCGCATGATGTCATAGTTAGTTATAAATTCAAAATGGCGCTGAATTAGCAGCTTGGTAACCGCACAAGTGACCACAAGCAACCCAACTCTGTGAGATTAGGATTGCGTTCTCCTTACATCGAACGCAATTATAAACATACACTCGAGACCACAAGCCCCTTAGTGTTAATTTTGTTCCTCAATGGCTTCAAGTGATTATTTAAACACACCCTGTGTTCACTTCGAAAAAATCTTCCTCATGGATAGTTCAAACTATCTAGGTATTATTTGCCACCAGTGCAGTTTTGATATTGTGTTGTTTGCCTTATTTTTTCTCACAAGGTACACACGGTGGACTTCCACCTGGTAACCACGCCACTTGCTTTTTACATCTCAGTTCTGCTTTCAGTCAGCTTCACTTGACTGTTAAAGGTAAATGTTCACCTAAACTCTTAGGAAAATCAGGATTGCCATGGTTCTTGAAAATCCTAGAAAGTCCTGGAATTGGGGAAAAAATCTCCAGGCCCTGGAAAGTCCTTGAATTTAGGTCGTGGTCCTTGAAAATCCTGGAGTGGGCAAAATAATTCATTCTTTAATTTCAAAAATAATAAAAATATGCTGTTTTTAAAAAATATTTTTGATATGACAACGCTGTTAACCAAAAACCACAACTTTGCGAGGCCTGATGTTTGTCCAAAAGCAATCTCCCCTTGGTTGTTTTCGATGGTCAGGATTCATCCAACTCAACATAGCCCATTAATAAAGCTTGTTGTAGTATGTGTTTTGTCGAACGTATATTTGAAAAATATTTGTAACGCATTCAAGATTCATTTAATAGAGAAGGTCCTGGATTTGCTTAATAATGTTCTGGAAAGTCATGGAAAAGTCTATTAATTTCACAGCCAGTAAATAGTGGTAACCCTGGAAAATGATGTAAGAAATTTCACATTTCAAATAACAAGACGTTTGCTTCCTTTTGGTACAAACCTTTTACACATACCACTAACCCACTTCCCCCTTTCTCTAATAAGTCCCCCCTTTTAAAGCTAGATATATATTAAGCCCCTCTCTCTATTAAGCACCCCCCTCCTCCCCAACTAGAAATAAATAACCCCCAGGGGATTAATAGAATACAACGGAAAATATACTTTGATTTTCGTGCAATTATCATGACCAATCAATCTAATATATTATTGTGAAGTTTAAATTTTACATTGCTTGTCATTGTGTAAAAGAAATTACGAGACATTGACAACTATAATAAAAGCAATAAATTGTCTTTTTTTTCATGTGTGCAAAAGATGGATGAATGAAATAAATTGAGAGTCATTATTTAATGTAAATTTCATTAACGAATTTAATGGAGCCGAAACCAATTGTAAAATTGCATACACTTTAGGTATCCTGCTGATGAACAGTAACTGTTTTGCAATTTTATTCAGCAGAATTTTAGTTATGTCTGCTCAGATATTTATGTCAATTATATTGTGTTTAATTTATTTAGACATCCTCCCCCCCCCTCTCCCCCCTATAAAGTTTTTGCAAGCAATAAGCCACCCGGGGGGCTTAAAAGAGAAAATATGGTATGCGAGCTAATGGTTGAAACATCATCTTAATGCTTTCCTATGGAAAATTCCTACATTTATGGGCTGGTCAACGTATTTTAATAGTTTATTTAAACAACTATTCAACAAATATTGTGAGGAAAATACCGTGGGAAATTTCAAAGTAATAACCACAACTTTTAATCTTGACGGTTTATTTTCAACAAACATGTTTCGGCACTACATACGCCATCATCAGTTTGGATTTACAAAGGCTTAAGATTGTTTAAATAACCTATGAACACGTGCAGATATAAAAGAAAGGCAAAGACTACAAAGATAAAGAAAGTTTGACATGTGTCAACTGAATGTCGTGAAGCCTTATCTCTTGTGACACAACCCAAACTGATTACATAATTAAACTTATAGAAGTCATGGACATCAAATGGCTAAATTCTGTACTTAGTTAACCAATGACGCATGCCAAACTTTCTTTATCTCTGTAGTTTTTGGTTTTCCTTTACATCTGCACGTGCTTATGGGTTATTTAAACCATCTCAAGTGTTTGTAAATTTACACTGGTGATTGTGTATGTAACGCCGAAAAAAATTTATTAAAAATAAACTGTCAAGGTCAAAATTTGTTGTCATTACTAATTAATACTACGACTGTGGGAAATACCTGGCTTTTCAAATAGCAACAGGTTTGTTGAAGAATTAAATCGCTTACTGGAAATCAGTTCGAATAAAACATAGACTTTTCGGCCATAAACCATTGCCTTCATCAGCTAATGGTTTATGGCCGAAACGTCTATATTTCATTCGAATATTTCCAGTAAGCGATTTACTTCTTCAATATTTTACAAAAACTGGATGATTAAAATTATGTTTACTCTTTAGCAACAGATTTCTTGCATACATCTTACACATATCTTCAGTAATTGGACTTACTTTTCCGTTGTGCCAATAATACTGAGAACTAACTAACAATCCAATCAGGCCCGTGTGTGCTTTGAAGTATTTTTTTTTTGCAGTCCATTCTTCAAAGGAAGAAAAAATGTAGGGTCGGGTGATGTTAGGAAAAGGGGAGGTGGAATTGAGAGTAGGGAGAAAGGGAATATCCCTTTCGATTGCTTCTCTTTTTTCTTCTGCATGGATCTTCCTCTCAACTTAAGTGCTACCCTTGAAAGCTACATTAATTCTACAGAATTTTTATGAAATCTTAAGAATAATAACTTTTTTTTGCTCAACTTCCTTCCCGTGTTATACTTCAGAGATGTCCAAACATTACCAGTCGAAAGTAACACTTGAACACCAGCTACCGACCACAACAGAGGTTAGTGAAACATAAGCTACTGGCGGTGGAGGGTTGCTGTGCCTTGGAGGTTAGAAATCAACCCCCATCAACCCTCCCCCCCCCATCCCGAACCATATGATTAGCTGTAATTAATTAATTAATTACATAAATATTAACATTAAAATCCGTATTGAGTAGATTTTATGAAAAGCATCAAATAAGAAAATTAAAAGAGATAGAACTTTTTTTCCTTTATTTGACGTTTTGTGTCTTCTGTGTGCCATTTTGAAGCAGAAATAAATGACAAAATAAATAACAAATCAATATATAGATAATTACAATTTACATAAAATTATGTCGAGTAGAAAATGTATCCATTATCCAATTCGTTTAACTCAAGGACACTACAAGCTTAAATTGCTTGGAAAACACAACAAATTATTTCATTACTCAAAGTGAAAGAACTGAGGGAAAATGTTTTAATAAAATATTTCTAAAACTGTAAAATTTTTATCTTACATATTTATGTTTTATAGTTTTATCTTATTTAAGCTAAATACGTTTCCGAGCCGAGTTACTCATTGGAGGCGGTGCTTATCTCCAGTTTCGGTAGTGTTAAGCGGATGAGAGTCTTTGACTCCCCCTGGATGGGACACTAAAATATCGCATTGTTAGCTCCAGGATGATGTCAATACTCATTTACTATGTTGAAAGGATGGGAAGAGCACACGAAAAGACGAGTTCCTAAACCTCGTTTGAACTAAGCAATAGTTTTAGAAGTAATTTCTATCACTTTCATTATTAGTTTGATCTATCATCGCTGAACCTGTAAAGAAACTAATCTTTTTGACTGTTTTAGACGCTTAAGACAACCGACGAATGTATTATTTCTTCACTTGTGTCATTGGTCACAGTAAGTGGAAAAGTAGGTGAATCGTTAAATCTTTGTAGGTTTAATTTTTAATATATTTTCTTATTCTATTGTAAATACCTGTAGAACTACTTTTTATACTCCTCGAGACCGTTGCTTACAACAGATTTGTCAGCATACATTACCAGGTTAATAAAGAAAAGAATGTAAACAAATTAAATGTTAGAATTAGTAATCTTTGTCAGTAGGTGAACGTAGTACACGTAATACATAAAGGACATATAGTAATAATAATAATAATGATAATAATAATAATTTGTTAAGTTGTTATCATTGATCCATCGTGTCCGTTTGATACTAGAATTTGAGAGAAGGAAAAGGAAAAGTTGGACAATTATAATCAGCTGAAGTACGAATTAGTGAGGTTATGGAAATTGAAAAAATGTTCTATTGTACCAGTTGTGATTGGCTCGTTGGGAACAGTAACTAACAAGATTGACTTATGGATAAAGGAAATTGATATACAATGCCAAATAGAGTTACTACAAAAGGCATGTCTTCTGGGAACATCAAGGATTATACGTAAAGTGATGAACATGTGATATCTTAGACTACTGGTTGCAGTCCGATATCATATAGACGTTGCCAGATTGGAATCTGAGTTAGATTGAAATAATGATAATGAAAATAATAATATCTTTATTTCGATAAATATATTAACCTTCTACGTTTTTTATTAAATTTTTGAAACATTTAGGAAATCCGTCTTTATTAGTGTACTAATAGATCCTGCTAAACGTTTTCGTAATTCCTTCAGTTCAGCGCACGTTTTTCTTAAACAGACAGCATTTTCGTTTGCATCTGCACCCGAATAAAGCAGTCGAGTAGCGTAATAAGAATTTAAGAAGAGAATAGGAAGAGATGTAACTTTTTAACACTTTTTAGTAATTTAGAACTTTTTTGTTCATGTTTAATTCCAGTTGTTCCATTTTTATTGATATACAGATCGTGAAGTTTATGACCGGTAATATAGATTTTCTGTCATCAAGATCCGAGTTTAGAACCCGCGGCAGTTCAAGTGCAAATGACAGCGAGGTAATGATGCGTCTTCTGTTACACGAAGGGTTAGAAATCGTGATATAATTTTATTATTTATTAACACAGTTATGAGTTATTAACACAGATTGATGGTTTGAATTTTAATTATTTGGAAAACGTGTTATAATAACTTGTTATTATTCTGTAGTTGTTCTTGGTTTTGCCATCTTTGTTATCATTTAGTGTTGTTGCTGTTGTTTTGTTGTTATTGCTATCGTTTTTGGTATGTTTTATTATTATTCTTTATGTTGTATCAATAGTATTGCATCTATAATCGGTGTTATCGACCTTTTGTTATTGTTTTGTCATCTTTCCAATTTTTTTCTTTTTATTGTTTTTGTTATCTTTGTTATTTCGTTATTTTTTATTGTTTATTAAGTTCTCGATGTTATTTATTTGTTTATTTCTGTTATTGTTGACGTTTTTATATACAATATACATTGTTTTTATTGTGTCGTATAAATGTTTATCCGTTTCAGTTATCAACTTCACCGGCTGTTATCAGGTTCAAAGAACAGGCTGCCAGCTACATGCAGAGGATAGCAATGGCAAGAAGTGGTTTTATTTATTTTTGTTAATTGTAGTGCTTTAATTCTAGAATCGCAGAGCTAATTTAAATCACTTTGCGTTTACATGAAATAGATGCAAAACTCCAAATTTTAAATAGTATCAGTGAAATCACAACAGATCAGTACAACTTATTTTTTTTTTAACTTGCTTAAAGATATTAAAATTCACTTCATCAAATTTCTGCTATCTGGCTCTGTTATTTATCTTCCATTATTAAGGCAATGAAACAAACACCTAAAGAAAATATTTTTAAGTAATTGCCAGTGTATATCATACTAAAATAGCAAAATATGATGTGGTATCTTACTTTATCGTTTCTTAGTATTTACCAAAGTAACCGACATCCATTTTCGCGAGCTCTGATTGGCTTTCGTAACTCATAATTTCCAAAAGTATTAGTTGATTTTGAGGCGGAAGTCAAAATGGCGTTGCGTTTCCGGTCAGTTACAGACGAGGAAATTTTTGCTTTTAACAAAGAAACCATTCCAGCAAACACAAAAGGGGAACAAAATTTGGGGTTTTGGCTTTTAATGGTAAGAACAAAATATTTTTCTTTCATAATTTGCTAAAAATCCACGAGTGCTCTTTAATAAATCAGGAAGCACCTGTGCTAAAAATAAAGAATAGGTTTACATTATACCATATATTGGTCCCTCCCAGAGTCAGACCCTAGCGCTAGATATATACCTTGACGCTTTGCGTCTTGGTATATATCCACCACTATTCACCTCCCCTTTCAGGGATAGTTGTTAATTGTCATATCATATATCAAGTATCGTAGTATTGATGGGCCACTCAAAGTAACCCCTTCATACCAACGTCAGAGCTGCAACTGATAACGTTTTAAAACACAAAAGATTAGTCGCCAATGCACAATTGCACATTTGCAAGATTATTATTGCACCTTTTTGCTTCAATGCTCAGTTGTTAAGAGTGCTGCACAGGTAATGCATCGATCGCGGGCTCCAATCCCGTTGGTACCTGAAATTGTTTTCAGACTTATCTTATAATACTTACATATATAACCGCAAAGATCATTCATGACATCTTTGTTGCAATATCAGAAACGAAAAATGATTATTAATAATTTAATAATAATAATAATTAATAATAAACTTATGATTTGATATTGCATCAAACTGGTATGTGAAAACAAAACTAGTGAATTAGATATTTGATTGATAACTGAAAGTTTTAATTGATTCCTGCTTCTTTCTGTTTTAGCCGGAGCCAAAATCTGTTCCATACAGGGTAGCATTACACAACCATAATGTGTTGGTCAGTTCTACAGAGAGTCGTGACACCTTGGCTCAGCAAGTTAGTAAAATCGGATTTCGATTGTTTTCTAACCGTTATAGGTTTTCTATTATAATTGTGTGTTTCAGATAAAGTAAGAAAGATTAGATAAATATATAAAACTTTAACCTCGTTAAAACTGATGAAGTGGTTGCCCCGTTTCCCAAGCCAGGGGCTCATGAATTTAGTGGTTGAAAGCGACTGCGCCAAGTAGTTAGTTTGAGATCAATAATTCTCAATTCATGTTCAAAACCAAATACTCGATCCCAGGCCCGTAGAGCTTAGTGTAAAGTGGGAAAGGTGACAGTTTTGTCAATCTCTAAGCCAAGAAATCGATCTCAGGCCTGTAGAGCTCAGTGTAAGGCAGGAGAGGTGCTACTTTGTTAACCCAACTCCTCAGTTTCTGTGGGAAGCTGAGCCTGTTTGTTAGTTAAGCCATGCTGCATGATGAGGCTTAATAAGGCCGAAACAGCTGTTCATGGTTGCTAAGGGGTAATGACCGCTACCAACGTGAACTTAATGCTTATTTTAGAGCCTTCCAGTTTGCTGCTGGTACGTATATGTTATCTATACTTGAAGAATCAGGTATGATCCAATCAAAACAGAGATTACGGAATGACGATATAAGCACTTGCTATGCTGATGAGTTCTGGTGGTTGTGTGCTAGTTGCCCTTATTGCAGTCTCGGAACTGGATCACAGGGACGCTGCTCTGCGAGATCGGACCAAAGGCTTGTGAAGGTGTTTCTGGCACATGCTGCTCACTACTCTTGGAATTCCTGGAAAACTAAGTATCGGAATTTTTAAATTTTCGTCAATGGTTTAGAAAACTCTTGGAAAAGCAGATTAGTTCTGTGTACTCCTGGCAGATGCATCTGACATAAGTGTACTTTTTGTTGTATTTTATGTAGACTCAGTCTACTTGCTGTTACTGTGGCAAAAATTTCTTGATGTTTTATTTTTGTTTTTGCCGAGAGAAATATTAGGTGATCGAATACGCAAGCCTACAAAGTCAATTTGATATAAATTATTCTCAACCCATATTCAAAACCGCAATTTCGATCCCAGGCTCGTAGAGTTTAGTGTAAGCCAGAAAAGATGACGCCTTAGCCAAACTGACTCCTCAGGTTTCTGTGGGAACCTGAGCCTGTTTGTTATCTATGCCATGCTGCATCATGAGGCCTAATAAGACTGAAACAGCTCCTCATGGCTTCTGAGGAGTAATGCCCGCTACTAACGTGGCCTTAGTGCTCATTTTATTGCCTTCCAGTTTGCTACTGGCACGCATGTGCTATAAGTACTTGAAAATTCAAGCGTTATCCAATATAAGCGGAGCTCATAAAGTTATGATATAACCACTTTATTTACAATTGTTATGCATGTGGGGACTTAAAACTGAAGGATCCATAAAATAGGGCTTTTTAAGATTAACGTACTTTTGAAACTTTCATATTAATGATGTTCATATGATTACTTGTTATTACTTATCTAATCATTATGATTTTAATGTATTGTTAACCCTCTTTGCGAACTTACTAAATAGGTGGCAGCGAGTCAAGAAAGAATTTCGAAGTTAGAACAGGTATGTGCTGAAGAAACCATTTTAGTTTTCAAGGTCTAATTTATTTTAGCCATACACAGTTTGTAAATTATGTGATTTTGTTGTAGCTCAGTGTTGGTATGCAGAAAAATACACATGGCGTATATACAAAATAGGTACACTTAATCTGGAGATTAGTAACTAATATATTATTAATAGTAAATGTATCTGACTTCTTCTATTATTTCTCAAACCACACTTTTTTAACTTGAAAAAGCTAGCATGAAACACGTAAATAGAACAAAAAATGGAAGCTTTTTAGATAGAGAGTGCTTGGCAAAACAGAATCGTTAATGAGATATGGATCGTAATACTCACAATAGACAGTGTTCTTTCGTACTTTAGGAAAGCATTAACTCAGCACATAAACAACTCGAAATGCATGATGTAAACTGATACTTAAAAATGTTAAAATCGATTTCTTGACAGTAAGATTTTGCTATTTGTTCGATATTGCAACTGAAGAAGGCTTCAGTCATATGGAGTTTTGGACGTTTCTTCACTTATCAACTGACGAGTGACGCCCAGCAGGATTTCGATCCGAGGAAACAGAGTTTGCCCGTTTAGGAATGCGTTCTCAGCACATTTTCAAACGGCTCCTCCTTTGTCAATTGTCCTTTGTGTAATATGTTGTTTTCGGTTTTACTAGGTTGTCCGTTTGCATTATGTGGGAAACGTTTTTTGATTTTGTGCGTGGATGTTGTTGGCCCCCTGTGTTGTTTAGGTCTACCGTTTAGTGACGCTTTAGTTTTCCACTTTTACTGCACGTTTAAACTTGAGCTAGTAAACTCGCATTTAAATTCTCTTTTAAGTTAGAGGAGAAAAGTTGATTTTAATACATAAAGTGTAAAGTTTGTGTCTTTGCCACACCGCAGGAGAAAGAACACTGGTTGTTAGAGTCTCAGTTGTTACAAGTTAAATACGAAAAGGTTTGCTTGTTTGTATATTGAATTGTTAGGGGGTACGAGTCACCACCATGGGTGGTATAAGTGGGGAGCACGAATAACTACCATGGGTGGTATAAGGAGGAGGAACGAGTCACCACCATGGGTGGTATAAGTGGGGAGCACGAATAACTACCATGGGTGGTATAAGGAGGTACAGGTCACAACCATGGGCGGTATAAGTGGGGAGCACGAATATCTACTATGGGTGGTATAAGTAAGAGGTACGAATCACCACCATGAGTGGTATTAGTGGGGAGCACAAATAACAACCATGTGTGTTATGAGTGGGTGGTACGAGTCACCACCATGAGTGGTATTAGTGGGGAGCACAAATAACAACCATGTGTGTTATGAGTGGGTGGTACGAGACACCACCGTGAGTGGTATTAGTGGGGAGCACAAATAACAACCATGTGTGTTATGAGTGGGTGGTACGAGTCACCACCGTGAGTGGTATTAGTGGGGAGCACAAATAACAACCATGTGTGTTATGAGTGGGTGGTACGAGTCACCACC
>JAOBBB020004411.1:0-16338 GCA_025331005.2 Zoanthus gigantus | reverse complement strand
TAAAAATGTAAATTCTACACCGTAAAAAAGAGAGAATACTTACTGACGTTTCGGACGTTAGTCCTTCGTCGGAGTCGTTTTACGGAGTGTATCGTAAAAATCACTGAAAAGGTACCAGCTTAATATTTAGTATCGCGTTAAACTCATTTTTCTTGTACTTTGTCGACAAGGTTTAATGAACTTGGTTTTTAATATCTCATCAAATGGTGTCAATAACAACTTGAGTTATTCTGCTAATTTATTCATTTCAACGCTGTTATTTCTCAGGCTCTGCTCCTCGCTACTTTGGCTTGGGTTGTAAACAAACACGGATGTCTTCCCTGCCTTAACTGTATAAAAGTTCGGTGTTTCGCAGTCCCTTGTTCCATCTCGCAATGCTGTTATCTAAAGCAAGAACATTTAAAATTAGAAAAGTCACTGCAATATACAAACCTTTTTTTGTTTGTTCCACAAAACATTTTGAAGTTTATGTGCATATTTGATATGTTCATGTGTATCAAAGTCTTTCATTCGGTCATACCTTTCATTTTTCCCGTCCGCTAATCAAATGAATTAACTAAAATGAATGTAAACGGTTTAGCAGAATAAACCCATCTCACTTTCCAATGGAACGCAAAGACTTCTTAAAAACATAAAAGATTACGTTAATAAATTAAATTACAAATCGTACATTACTTTCAGCATGGAAAACAAATTGCTAAACAATCGAAAGAACCTATAACTGAATTAGGTGGTCAAAATACAAACCTTGGGCACAAACACCAAGCAAAGGGTAACAGTTGTACAGGAAAGAATAGAGACGACGTGAATGATAAGTGACACCTCTTGCTGTTTAGAACTGAAGAATAAAACCAAAGGGACACCGACAGCGCATGTAACAACAACGTTGTACACTGCCATACCTAGAAAACAATTGCAAAACTATAACGTTAAAAAAATTTCATATCTTCCTTTCTTATCATAATTTTTCCATTCCTTTCTTCTCCCTTCCTCCCTTCGTCCCTTCCTTCCTTCTTTCCTTCCTTCCTTCCTTCCTTCCTTCCTTCCTTCCTTCCTTCCTTCCTTTCTTCCTTCCTTCCTTCCTTCCTTCCTTCCTTCCTTCCTTCCTTCCTTCCTTCCTTCCTTCCTTCCTTCCTTCCTTCCTTCTTTCCTTCCGTCCTTTCTTCCTTCATTTATTTCTATATGATCCCGTCAAGGAAAACATATTCTCAGGCTACGTTTGTGCTATTATCCTGTTTAAAAGTAACTAATTAGAAAATGATTGAAAACCCAAGTAATAAAATAATGTTTACAAAATAAAAAGCTTACTATGGAATTTGAAAACATTTGCTTTTGTCTTCTGTTTTATTATAAATTCATTTAACTTAAGCCTGATTCATTGCTTTTCAATTTTTAGAGCTTTTGAGGAGCTGTGGAGAAGCTACGAAAAGAAGAGACAATTTGATGAAACGTTAGGGACTCTGGATGAGTCCGATATTGATTGGATCCGTTCGATAACTAAGGAAGAGTCTTGGTTAGACGCAGAGTTTGATGAGAATAAAAAGTTAAAGAAATCAGTAGCGCAACTTCTTAAACAAGTACAATCTTTTTTTTGTTTTCCTTACTATCACATTTTACTTTTTGTCATTTTACTGTATTAAAATGCAAGAAAAGAAGTATTGCTGTGTTCCGTATATAGAAGTTTTGGTACAAAAGAATTTTTTCAATCGTTTTGTCCTTTTAATTTATTGTTCTCTCTTTTGTGTTCAGTAATCCAACGTTAATTCTTTTGTATTAACAAGTGTTTAATTGTACTTTTAATACGCAGGAAACTGTTTCTTTAATGGATGAAAACTCTGATGAACATTCAAGCAACACAATCGCAACAAGAGGACCTCCTTCAGTAAAACGGAGAAACAGTAGACCAGATTTTTATCATGGTGTGGGACCGTACAATGACGTTGACTTACCTGGAGTGTGGTTCTTTCGTATTCCACACAAGGTAAGTTAAGTGTACACGGATGCTGCCCATGCTAACGGTTTAACTCTTTATTTTTGACATTTCAGCAGTTGCCTCTTTTTCTTCATGTAAATAGAGCTTAAGCACCGGAACATTTCTTCACGTTGAAAGTCTATTTTACATGAGTGGACTGGGTCGAGAATGGCGTTTTTGGCGCGAATTTTAAACTTAAGCAGCGCGCGTATTACAACGACGGACGCATGCAGGGTAAAAATGGCGCAAAAATTGATTTTGAAGAGCCCAGTCGTAAACAAAGTTTAAAATTGGTTACACGTACGGCAAGAACCTGGATCAAAAGTCAATGTTAAAGTTATTGTAAGTAAATTATTTACTTACAAAGATTTATTAACAATTTGTTCAGTGTTTGAAGCCACTCATTTGATAAAAGAAAACTTCGCAGCCGGTTCTGACAAACCAACACGGAGGCAAAAAGTGGCTTGTAGGCCCCCGTGATGATCACCACGACCGCGTAACGTGTTCACTGGTACGCGACATCTACTGACAGTTTAGTTCTGGCTGGCCTCCGTGACAATAAGAACGCCTGGTGCTCAAGATCTCTAATAAGTCGATTTACAGAAGGAAAAAAAAAAGATTACTTTGGTTAAAACTCTTAATCAGATCGAGTTTGGCAAAGTTGAGGCCAAAATTATGAACTGTAATTAATGCGAGACCTAAATGATAATTGTTCTGCTTACGTTTTCCCTACCACTACCCCATATACTCTAGCTTGTAGTAAGTTTTATTTGATTTCCAAGCATGAATGGATATTGATTCCTCTCAGAATGGTGAAAGCAGTAGATGCGGCAACCCTCTAGCACAGGACTACCTTAGTAAAATACAAGATGGAACGTTGGTGTCCCTGGGTGACAAAAATGCTCATCAAACTCTGGTGCAGAGCCGAATGACAGGAAACTGGAAGAGTATCAAATCAAGAGTCAAGTGCGTTAAGTTAATTTTAGAAACTTTTTTCAAAAACCTCTTAAAATCGCAGTCCAAGTTTACATTCTAGACAAGACGGTTTGCAACCGTACACTGTGTTGCTTGTATGTTTGATTTAGAGCTTTTTTTGAAAATACTATTTAGCACAAGTTTCAATAACATATTTTCAGTCCACGTAATGTCCAAAGCAATTAATTATCATATTAACATGATGGTAATTTCACTCCCAATGAATCTGTTTTCAAGCGCAGTTGTTGATCAACATAGCGTCTCTTGTTTGCTCATCAGTTTTGCTCAAACTGTTGGACATGATATTCGCATGGCTTTGATATATAAACAGCGTTTATATGAGATTTCATTTGTAATTATATTTTTTAAGTTCATCTGAATATCTGAATATTTGATGAATAATAGTTGTTGGAGCCACTGTGAAATTGTTTGACTTCATCTGGTAGTTTGTGTCTACCACGAATTATGTATGTTATTTTAAGTTGTTTAAGTCTTGCAAGAAAATACTTCGTATAAAAGCATGCCAAGTTGCTACAGATCAACTACATTTTTTACAAAGCAATTTTATTCGTACTCACTAAGATTAGAACCTCTATACTCTGGATTTCACTTCAACTATCACTACCACTAGACCACACAAGCAATTGATGCAAAATGTCTCTATTCTTACCACTTTTTCAGCATCTATTTAGAAAAAAAAAACTAGTTTGGAACAAACATGAAAAAATCAACCAAGTTTGAAAGTAGAATAACCTAAAAATAATTTTGATATGTAACATATATACCAACTTTACCGCTTTGAGTCACTTCGCTAGAACAATTTAGTCGCTGCTCACTGCTTGTAATTTCATGCTCACTTCAACCTAGTTGTCATTGTAATGGGAGAATCCGAGAGCAGATTGTTGCTCAAGAATTCTCACAAACTTTGCCGAGGTTTTCATCAGGCTATGGAGGCATGGAGAACATTTTTTATTTCTTTTATAAAATTATTATTTTCAACTTAATAGAGAGAAAGACGATATACGAAGCGTGTACATATGTATATAGTTTTATCTCTTTCATAAAACTTAAATTCTCACAATTTGGAGACAGCCAATCATATTTCTCATGTCACTTTTGTACTTCATAGCGCTATGAAAACCTACCTGTTGACCAATCAAAACGCTCGTACTATCCAAATTATATAAATATTGCTGTTGTTCCTTTATATCATAGGCAACAATTGGTAGTTTGGTTGGATGATGATTTGCCAAAAGAAGTGAGGTAATTTTCAGTCGGTATCCGTGTTTCCATTACCTTAGAATATAAAATTGATAATTCCTTTTAATTCCATCTTTATGAGTGATTGGTATTTGAAGGTACAACAAAGTAAACAGTAACAATTGATTTCCTTTAACTTCTAAAAGGTCTTCTGAAATAAATAAAGAAGCCAAACGTGGGGCCATCATACCAAGGGTCATTGCAGCTGGTACAGTGACTAGAAGAGCTGTGGAGACCACGTGGTTAGTCGCTACCAACCCCCGAGTAAGTTTGAAATCAAAGGCTCTCGCTCAAATCTTCTGTTAAGATTTTTTTCATGTTTTGATATTATTCCTGGCCTTTTTTTATTTTGTTTATTTTTGTCACGTTTCAGCTGTATTTACTAACCTTCTTAAAGATTTAAACCTCAAACTTGCTCTCTGGGAAAGAACAAATCCTAAATTAGAATTATTAAAGGGCTGCATTTCAAGATAGCACAACATTGGTGCGGATCTAGGACAGAACCAGGCAAATCTAGAGTATAGCTCGACCGAACTACCCGAACAATTTCTGGAGCCGACCTGGGCAGTGTTTTTTGATCACATCAAACACTTTTGAGTACTGTTTCACCCAATTTTACGAATATGGAGATTTACTCATGATCAAGATGATTTTCGCATTGCTGCCCAAATATTTTGACGGCTAATTGTTGTATTTGGGGTATGCATAAATAATATTTTCTTTGATTTTTCTGCATCCCGAATACGTCAACTTGTCGTTGTCTTTCTGTTTCCCAGGAGAATCTGGTTGGTTCAGAGTTAAAGGCTATGGTCAGAGCTCCACCTGGATACTGCTTCATAGGAGCAGACGTCGACAGTCAAGAACTCTGGATTGCAGCTATTCTCGGCGATGCTCAATACACTGGCATACACGGTATTGTTCCAACAAAAATAATCTTTATACCGGGCTCTATGGCTTTTAAACTGTGTTTGCAGTGTGTAAATCTTTTTGGTATTTGGTGACCCTTTGAAAATTGTAATCTGTACACGCGATCCTGATTAAGAGGAAGTGCCGGTTAAACCTGCTTCACACTAGCGACGTAAGCACAAGCGCAATTAAGTGGGTACGCATGCGCAAGAAAAAGGAAACTGTTGTTTTTCTTGTGTTTGTCTTGCCCTTGCGATTGTGCTTACGTTTTGTCGCTTCACACTAGAAGATTTCTGACACAATTGCAATCGCAAGCGCAAGACAAGCACAAGAAAAACAAAATTTTCCTTTTTCTTGCGCTTGCGCTTGCGATTACGTCGCTAATGTGAAGCAGGCTTTATCGTTTAGTATTTGTTGTAATTTAGTTCATCGATGTAAACTGATGGCTGTGTTTTGCGGTTTTCCTATGCATAGCTGCCAAATGGGCCTGTCTTCAAATCCGGATCAGGAGTAATGTTTCGTAGCTACTCGTATTATCAGCCCGTAATTAGTTGTTTTGTTATTCATAGTTGTTGCATGTACAAATATTCTAGGAAGTACAGCCCTTGGATGGATGACACTTCAAGGAAAGAAGTCTGAAGGGACTGACCTTCACAGTAAGACTGCACAAACTGTCGGGATCAGTAGAGATCATGCCAAGGTAATTTACACATTACAGAGTCTTTGGTTGTAAATAAGCGAATGAAGCTAGTTTAGAAGTTCTGACCAACACAGGAGCTAGATGGCTTGCCCTGATAAAACTTTACCGCTGAGGTTTTTTGATTGGTTCTTAGCAAGAAATTTGCCTTTTGAACGAAGTGGCGCCGAAATAAAGTATTCTCAAGATTCTTCTATAACAATTTTTATTTTTACTTAGAATTGTGAAAATAAATCATTTCAAGGAGTAACTAATTTATGTGTTCTTTTCAGTTCTTAATTTCCACTTAATTAGATTTCAATAGCTTTTCAACTTCCCTCTGCTACTACCTCGAGGTTTTTTGGTTGGTTCTTAGCAAGAAATTTGCCTTTTTAAATGCATTATTAACTCTTACCTCACTTAAGTAATTTCTATGTTTATCGAACACTATTTTCTTATCTCTTTTTTCTTTTAGAATTTATTTTAATATACATTTACTATTTTTCGTATATATATTTAATGGTTTTTCCACTCGTGGTATTGATCTAAAATTATTTCTTAGTTGACCAATTTATCCTGGCAAATTCTTCTAGCCTGCTAGCCTTGTAGTTTAACTCTCAGTTATTACAGCTAGCATGTGCATAGTATTATGGTCAATTGTACTAATTTAGATTAGATTTTCCATTCATATTGATCTTTTATAATATTCTTGTAAAATATGCGCGAATAAACCGGCATTGTCTTTTGAACGAGATGGTGCCGAAATAAAGTATACTCAAGATTCTTTTCTAACATTTTTTGTTACTTAGACTTATGAAACTAAATCATAGCTATCAAGGAGTAACTATTTATGCTGTTCTTATCGGCCCATAATTTCCTCCTAATTAGATTTCAATAGCTTTTCAACTTCCCTCTCAATTCTTTCTTCTTTTGCCTTTTTTCGAATTTCTGCATGTGTTTATAGTAAGACACTCTCACTTTCATGCAGAAAACCTAACAGCGTTAGCAAGATTTGGCATTTGACTTTGTATTGCCTTTGTATTGCTATTCCGTTGCTTGATCCAAAAACCACAATTTGCTTTTATAGTCAATCAAACAAGCAGTTGTAGAATTTTTATAGAATTGTCATAGTGTAAAACTATAAATTTTGTGATTGACTCGTAATCTATTTGGTGTATCAAATTAAAAGGTGTTCAACTACGGTCGAATTTACGGAGCTGGTCAGAAGTTTGCCGAAAAGCTGTTGCAGCAGTTTAATCATCGTTTGACAGAAAGAGAAGCACGGGAGAAAGCTGAACTTCTTTACGCATCGACAAAAGGAAAAATTAGGTAAGAACTTTGCAACATTATGCGTTGGACCTCGAATTACTTCTTTGGTGTAGCCACAATCATGCAAACCTTGTGTTGCCTTTAAAGACTTGCAGCCTGGTTGAGGGGAATAACACAATATTTAGCTTAACAGCTGTGTACCACTCTTTGGATTGATAGGAGTGTAGGCCTATTTTGTCTGGTATATGGTTTATACTTTACACCTTTGGTACTCTGCCACAGGAAATGAAAGATCTGCAACAAGCTTCATGGCATAATTTTTAGTTATTCAGGAAAACGAGGAAAATAAAATCGCTTTTTTGTTTGAATGATAAAAATAAATACCCGATTAACAGAATTTTAGAAGGAAATTCCTCTTGCGGAGGTCAGATCTTTGTTTAGGAAACAAAGCGAAACCTCAAGACATTCGATATAAAATGCATGCAATTTGTCGGGAACAAATTTTTAAGCTTATTGTAACATCTACACATATTGTCGCTGTTTTCCTGAATGAGGTAGCACACTCTGCGACCCAAAACCTGAGGGAATTCGATATCATACAATATCATTCTCACGACTTGTCACCCCACATGAAAAAACAGTTCCTGACGTTTTTTCGTCAGATTTACTAGGACATTACTTGAAGTAGATATTTTACACTAGAATATAGTTTTTCACCATTACATTTTTCATTGACATATATATGTTAAACAGAATAGAGATGCAAATGTTTTGGTCTCGTGTGAAAAATGTTTCATTTGTTCGCTATGCTTAGCCGGTAAAGATCTTTTTAGCAATAAAACGCGAACCTTCAAGCTAAAGCGCCAATTTAACACCAATATATATGCATTGCGAAAAGTGTCGACTATTTTTTTATTTTAAAGAACTCTTTTTTAGATACAAGTTGACGAAGAATGGAGTTGAGCTCGCTGAGAAATGCGGTTACTTGGATAAAGTGGACGAAAACAAATTTGTTAACTCAAGGACTTACTATGAGCTACTCAGGAGGACAAAAAGGAGACGGTGAGAGAGATTGCTTTGTGAAATACTTTGTGGACATCGGTAGTTTAGGATAAGGATAAATTAAGTTAACGTAATCATCACCACCACCGTCATCATGATCGTCATCATCACCACATTCAGAACATCTTCATTATCACTACCGTCATCGTCTTCATCGTCATATCTGTCATTCTATCTTTCCGTTCGTCTGTCATTCATTTTATCATTCACTCCGACGAAGGACTGCAGTCCAAAACGTCACTTTTTAAAATTATTTTTCACTACGGTGTAAAATTTAACTACTTGTAAAACTGTTTCTGTAGAAACACTGACGCAGCATTCCATTCTGTAATTCTAATCATTTTCATCACCATCATCGCCGTCATGATCACTGTCACATCATCATCGTTATTACCACAACCACGTACATGATCATTGTCACCGTCATCGTCGTCGTCATTGGAATTGTTTCATCATCATCCTCACCACCTTTATAATTGTCATCACTGCTACCATCGTTGTGGTTACCACCACCATCATTATCGTCATCATTACCAACCAGGGTCCCAGATTCGTCATTTTACATGGTTGCCAGCCGGGCAAGTTGCTTGGCTCAAATATTACTTGCCCGGCCAAATGTTTTCATTTAATTAAAATTTCTTATATTAAACACAGTTTTCGAACATGGCTGTCAAGATGTTTATTTGTGAGATGAAGATGAAAAACGTCTACCGTCTGGCGTTGTCTCGAGTGTTTAGTGAAAAATCTAGAATTGCAGGTATAAAAGATTTTTAAAGTTTATCGGGAAAATTGGAAACTGCGATTTCGTCTACATTTTGGATAATTTTCAAGTCGTCAGGCCGGACGACCAATCAACATTTCTTGGTCGTCCGAGCGAATTTTATGGTCGTCTCGGGCGTCCGGACGACTGCGAATCTGGGACCCTGCCAACGCATTCATTATCGTCATTACCACCACCGATTTTATTGTCGTTATTATCACCAATTCCATCCTAATCATTGTTGCCATCATCACTGCGTCATCAACACCATCATCATTGTCATCATCACCAACATCCCTTTTAAAAAATGGTGTTAAATAGTTACTGGATTCTTCAAACAATTAAACCGTTTTGTCATAATCACCACCAGTCCTTTTAAAAGATGGTGATATTTACTTACTCGATTCCTTAAACAATTAAACCATTTCACGCTGTTATTTTCATTGTTTTTCCACCAGAAAAGGCGAAGATAATATTAGTGAAGGGAAAAGATGGGTCGGCGGAAGGTAAGAACTTTATGTGTAATGATTGATGTGACCATGATCTTTTTTGTAAAATTGGCAAATTGATCAACTGTTTTTAGAGAGATCTCCTGAGACAATGACCACATGGAAAAATTACTGTCAGTCATTTATAATTTCATTTTGTATGAACAGCAATGCTCTCCTTTCTGTTATGTCCGTGTGGGAAGCAGAGGCGGGTGTACCAAATAAGGTTGAGATTTTGAACAACACCAGTGAACTAGCTTTAGATATCTAGAAATCAGCTGGGAGTGTACTTTTGACATTCAGTATTAAACCAAGGAAGGGGGGCAAGCTACGATGGATTTTTAACAAAAATAGGTATAGTTTTAGGCAAATTTTTATTAAAAGTTCCAATCCCCATATCATATTTACTAACTAAATCAAAAAACCCTGCTTCCCACCGAATAAGCTGAAATGGGCATTTAGACAAAGCAATTAATTCTAGGTGTTGTCTGTTTCTTAGTAGTAAAAAGTAAAAAGCTATTTTCATATGTTTTTGTCCATCTAATAATCACACTTAATTTCAGCGAGTCGGAAATGTTTAACAAACTTGAACAAATAGCCCAGTCAGACGAACCTCGCACTCCAGTTCTCGGCTGCAGAATTAGCAAAGCACTTGAACCGCGCGTCGTTGGGAACGAGGTAATTAAGTGCTTTACTTCCGTGTTACAGAGTGAATAAAAGATTGCTTTTTTGTAATTACTGTTGGATTAGTTTTTTAAATTCACGAAAACGTTAAAAGTTTATGGTGTAAATATTGCACATGCGAAACGAACTTATGTGGTAATTCTAGACCACTACTATTTTATCTTCTCATGTTAAAAATCTCTTGCTCTTAGCTAAAATCATTTCCACACAGCGTCACCATGTAGTAACCCTTAGTTTACGTCAGCAATGTCAATATTATTCAAAAAAGGAGTGAATTGTCTTGCTTACCTCCTCCCTTTTCAGATACCAATTCTTTCGTTCCCTGTTATTGACTAATACATGAATTGTTTGTTACAGTTTTTAATGAGCCGTGTGAACTGGGTGGTGCAGTCCTCAGCCGTGGATTATCTCCATCTGATGTTAGTCTGTATGAGGTGGTTGTTTACCAAGTACGACATAGAAGGACGGTTCTGTATTAGCATTCACGATGAGGTGAATATAAGAAGCTCTCTTTTCTTCTTTCATCAAATTAAACACTGATAAAACGGAAAGTTAGACAAGTCTTGTAAATTGAAAGAGTCATTTTACTAATGACTTTGTTTAAGTCTCAACTCCGCTAACTATTTGACTAAGGTCCATGTTTTTAACTTTGGAGACGGCTGCAATATTGGTATTAAAGCCAATTTTGATGAGGTTAGAAAAGCGGAAAACATGAAGCTAAATTTTAGTCCACTTGCGAAGCCCTGGGTATAAATTGCGGACGCAAAGTTTGAATTCTATCTAGTCGACCTTCCTAAATCCCTCGTGAGATAAACCCTATTATATCCAGGGAAGATTTTTTACGAATCAACGTTTACTAAACGAGTTTAAAAACCTATTTGATTTTCGGCAGTTCAAAGTAGCTGATATCAGTAATTTTTCTGATGGCGAAGTCGAGTTGCGCGACGTTTGCTCTCAGAACACACTGACGCCTTCGGTGCATCAATTAAAGTTTATTGAAAGAGCGAATGTAATCTTCTTGTTCCACATAATAAAAGGTTGTCCATGAATTAACTAAAAAAGTGAAAAATTGTAGATTGGAAAAAAAAACTAATCTCAAAAACCCAATTTTTAATATCAAGAGTTTCGTTATATATTCTCTTTTAGACTAAATACTTGAACAAGGTAGAAAAATGGCTATGCGATCCTGTTACGTTTATAGTGATCTTGTCCAATCAAAACACGCTTATTTTGCTAGTTATGTGAAACTAAAATTGCTGTCTAATGGTAATTGATTGCTGTCGTGGCGGAGCGAGCCTGGAGTGACTGAAGTGCGGCAGCAATTCTAACAAATAATAGGGGCAAAATATCTCGATTTTAGACGTGCACGATGCACCGGGTTTTTACCATCATTCCTTGCGCTGTATATAAGCGAGTCAGTGCTCCCGATTGTTCTTCTGCTTTCATCGTTGCTCCGAATAGAACGAAACAGATGGCACTAAACATTGCTTTGTATGATAAAAATATAGAACTTTTTATGATCATCGCCAATTGTTAATTGTACAAGAAGCTGACGTTTGATACGTTCGTCTGAGCAATTCTGTCCACTAACTATTCAGCGCTCATGCTACTCCACGCAACCTGCATAAACTGCCTTTGTCTTATGCTTTTGACGTTCGTCATCTATTCATTCAATATTTGTCTCAGATTTTGACCAAGAATGTTTCCATTTTCTTAAAAACGGAGCTTTGGGTATGCACTCGACCACATCTTAACAAATGTTTTTGTTTTCTCTCTGTTATATGGTAACGGTTCGATATTGTTTTAAATTACAGTTGCAAGTTTAGAACATAAAAGCAGTATATATTACTGAATTTACTTATTTCAGATACATTTTTTTTAGTGTCTCATAATGTAACATTTGCTTCAGCTCGCAGCATTTCACTTTCTATTAGAAACTTATTGTCTATTTATTCATTATGTCTCTTTTGACCAAGAGTTCTGTGTTTTCATTTTCTTAAAAAAGGAGCTTTGGTATGCACTCTGCCACATCTTAACAAATGATTTACTTTTCTCTTATATGGTAAAGGTTCGATATTTGGTGGCTGAAAAAGACAAGTATCGGGCAGCTCTCGCCCTGCAAGTTACCAATCTACTGACCCGAGCCATGTTTGCGTACAAACTAAATATGCACGATTTGCCACAGGTGAGAAAGTAACTGGTGCCTTCCCCTCTTGGTTAGTTTACCTGGTAAGGTTACAGTCTACTGTTTGGGAAGCACAAGTTTGATTCCCTGCCGGATCACCTTGCACTCGGGGTTGAAAAATAATTGAGGAGAAGGTGCTGCCTTTGCTCTAACATCAGAAAATGGTTAAAACTTCGCCTCTTCTCAGACTCTCGACCCTCTGTTGGTAGATGTAAAAGAACCTACTTTCACTGTTGGCTGGTCGTAGCTATTATGCGGACTATCTAAAAATCTCAACTGGCAGCTTTCTATGTAACTGTGTTGTGCGCTTTGCACTTTTATATTTATTAATTGATAAACTCCAACTTCTAGTTTCTTTAAACGCTTATTGGATTTTGTAAAAAATATCGACCCATCCTCCGCCTCTAAATTATTTCTATTCCCAACCCCATCAGCGTGATATGTTCCACTAACGTGACTAAAAGCAATAACGAGACAGTTCGTGGTATATTTCATTGTACTTTGACATATTTCGGCAGCATCAACTGTTATCATCGAATGCTAGTGAATTCTGATTTAAGAATAGTTAAATACAAATGTCTTACAATAAAATAATGAGTGCATACTGATCTTAGCAAAAAACAATAGTCAGAGAATAGAATAACATAACTAAGACAATGACCACAAATAACAAAAGCTTAATGACAGGGGGTTTTTATTTTCAATTCGTTGTTGCAGTCTGTTGCGTTCTTTAGTGCAGTGGATATTGACAAAGTGCTACGAAAGGAAGTCCATCTTGATTGCAAGACACCCTCTAATCCTATGGGTCTTGAAAAGGGTCATGGGATTTCACCTGGTAGGTTAAATATATTTCTGCCAGTAACTTTGCCTATTTTAAATGTAGTACGTGTATTTTAATCAGCATCACAATCAATGTCATCATCATCATCAATCGATCATTAAGTCAGAACGCACCCAACTCCATACACGACGGTCCGTCATAGCAATCGCAAGATCCCCCTTGTCTATCCCTAGTCCCTAGCGGTCACATTGGGGAAAATCGTTTTTCTTGAGTGCACAAAACTACTTGTCTTCCACTGTAAGATGGAATGAATAATCTCACCCATGACTCGCTGGTGAAACGCACCAACTTAACCTTGTTTCAACACGATAAATTCGTTTGTAATCAATAATAATAATAATAATAATAATAATAATAATCTAGAGTAAAATGTTATAAACTTGAGTGACTAACGTTAAGATCCTTTTTAAACGCTGTCTTTTTTTTTGTAATGTTTTTGTATTTTATCTTGAAGGTGAGGCACTGGACATCTACCAGATTCTAGAGAAAACAAACAATGGCCGTCTTTCACCTGATAGAGACTGGGATTCCAGGAGTCAGAAATCGTTTCTAGACAATAATGCGGAGGTTGGTGTTCGATTACACAGCGCTAAGAATTATCAACAGCAAGACGAGTTGTAATAATTTTTTTCTGCCTCACGGAAGAACCAATAAAACACAGGTAAAGCTGACTGGATGAACTAGTGTAGTAGCACGGCAAAGACAATAGGTTTTTGCTGCTCACTGGATAAACCAATGAGAATGCATGGAAAAGACCAGAAGTTGTTTGCTGTTCACTGGACGAACCAATGTAATGGCACCTTTAAGAGAATTCCAGGATAAACCAACGAATGGTTGAAAGCTAGAAAATAAGTGCTATGCAGCTCTTTGGAAGAACCAATGAAACAGACCTTATTCGAGCGGTGGTCACGTGGTCTGTATTCAAACAATACCTTCTATGCTGCTCTTTGGATGAGCCAATGAAATAGACCTTATTCGTGTGGTGGTCACGTGGTCTGTATTCAAACAATAACCTCTATGCTGCTCTTTGGATGAACCAATAAAGTAAACCTTATTCACGCGGTGGTCACGTGGCCGGTATTTGGAAAACAAAGCAAAGAAAATGGGGTATTCTGGTTATCATTTGAGAGTTCATAGCATTGAAAATTAAAGCAATGACGAAGGCAGCTAAAACTATACATGTTTCTCATTTGGATTTTCCATATAAAATAATTGAGTAATTTTCTATATCGGCTTTCCTTAAGACTTGCAAACAGAAAGAAATTCAACTTCAAAGGAAAACAAAGATTTTGAATTGTGACGTTCACTTTTTTCCACCGAACTCAAAAAGTAAACTTTTGCGTTAAAGGCTGTTGTTCTCATTAATTGATTCTAAAATTTGAACCTGGTGATGTATAGTGTCAAGGAAGTTGCAGAAGTGTTAACATTTTCTTTTTCCTGTAAAATGTAGATTTAAATGTACTGTATCGGTTTAAAACACCCGGCAATTCATTCGCATGTTAATGAATGGAATAGATCCTATTGCCTCATTACTTAGTAAATAAATAAGTTGCAGGATATTTTAAAACGAATTTTTTGTCGATAACTGGCTGTTTATTTTAACCTTTTTTCTAACTCGAACTTAAAATGAAGTCGTCTGCAATAAAGTACTTCTAGCACCTTTTTTTGTTTTGCAACTGAATCTTGTTTACCTTACAATATAAAAGAAATAAGCAAGAAGATTTCAACTTTAGACGGAGTTTTTTTGGAAGTAATAATTTTCAAGTTGCTCGACTCGCCAAGTTTTTTTCTCCTTATGAAGTCGTGCCATTAGGAGTACTTTTTTGTCGAATTTAGAACAGTGGCACACACAACATAATGAACCATAGGTGCTAAATTCGCAATTCGCTACCACAAAGCTACCTGTCACAAGCGATAATGGTGAAGGTTTAATGTTCGTTTACCCAATAAACTACGTGACAGCCTTATGACATAATTGGCAAAGATTTATTTAATATCAAAGGCAATAGGTTCAATGACGCTCTTCGGATAAATCAACGGCATTGGACTGTAAAGACAATAGGTCAACAAGACGCGTACTGGTACGATTACTCGGACTGCTGTAGCTACTGGTAGTCTGATAAAAAAAAAAATATGGTTATAAAGAGTAGATGGAAAACTGACACCATAGCAGACCTCATGTTAGAAGATTTCAAGCAACTAGTGAGAATCTTTCTGGGGAATAAAATACTTTCTACAGTAGGTTCAATGACGCTCTTCGGACGAACCAATGACTTTGGACTTCAAAGACAATAAGTTCAATAACGCTACTCGGATAAATCAATGACATTGGAACTGCAAAGACAATAGGTTCAATGACGCTCTTCGGACGAACCAATGACATTAGACCTCAAAGACAATAGGTTCAGTGACGCTATTCGGATGAACCAATAACATTTGAACTGCAAAGACAATAGGTTTAATGCTGCTTACTAGTGGAACGAAAGACAAAGGTAATAGGTTTGATGACGGTATTCGGATGAAACAACGACTTTGGACTGCAAAGACAATAGTTTCAATGCTGCTTACTTGGAGAACATATGAAATTGAAAATTTTACAACTGGTTGTACAGAAAAATTTAGAAAAACCGATGCATTCCAGAACGACTTTTCCAAACTAAGATCACCTCCCACATTAAACAAGCTGAAATAAACAGTTAAAATCCGGTTTCTTGTTTATTTCCCTTCAGTAACCGATGACTTTTTCTCGTTACTTATTTTGAGTTACTTTCACTTAATTTCGAGCTACAAAACTACTATTCACTTATCTTCCTCTATTATAAATGAATAATTTATAAATCAACGTCTAATACTACTAATTCACAACTAGCAACTAAGAGTGACTCCTCTCCAAAACAAATAGCATGTCTTTAAAAACACTAACCATCGTCGATCAAAATAGATGTTTTAGTTTTTCTGACTCACTTGTTTATGTCTAAGCAGAAAAAGATAGCACATGCGTACTAGTATCAAGTATTTATAGGCGGTAATATGCATTGAAGCCACACTTGCGGCGGCCTTTACCCTATAACGCACGTAGACTACAGTGATACTGAGGGCTGGCAGCCGTGAACCCTTTTAGCATGGTACAGCAAATGATAAGACCTGAAAAGACCGCATTAGAAGCCAACTCAGGTTCACTAACATTTTTACTCATTCATGAGCGTGAAACGCGAAATGAAGGAGTATTGGAATTATATGGGATTCTGTTAGCCGTTATG